>LTAE01000363.1:56567-88416 GCA_001647135.1 Pontederia paniculata | reverse complement strand
TATATATATATATATATATATGTATATTTCATGTTCATTCATTAACAAACTTAATCCAATAAATAATGTTTGTCAATTTAATCATTTATTTTCTCATCATCTTCTTTTTCTCTTATTTATATTAATATTTTTATTGACGATAAACTATTGTTACTTTTTATTAGATATTAAGATTTTAATCTATATAATTATTTTATATAATTTAAGAATTTTGAATTATATATTATGTTTTATCCAATGATTAATATATACAAAAAGATATAAAAGTAAGCAATTTGATCACAACAAATATTTAAAATAAATAATATAAAAAATTATATGAATATATTTACATAATGAACATATATAACAAAATAATTTATTATTTATTATTTAAATTTATGCGAAGTACGAGAGTATTCCCTAGTTAAAATAAGTAAACATGATAATTTAGTGAACTCATGTAATTTTAAGTAATTTATAAAGATTATTGATAGAAAAATGCCTCCATAATAGCCATAAACACAATGTGTCCATAACATTTGATCGAAATATATATATATAATAATAATAATAATAATAATAATAATAATAATAATAATAATAATAATAATGTTTTCTTATCTAGACACATGATTGTTTTATAGTCAAGGTGTCTATTGATTTTCCTAATTCTAGCTTACATATAATTTTTAGATTTAACCTATATAATAAATGAAAAAATGAATGTGTAGCCGGTAGCTATTCTTTTTTATATTAATATGAACAAGATTCATATTTCTTTTACCCATAGGTAAATTTACGTATAGCGCACCGCTTACTCTTTAACCTCATAATAAATAGATGTTTTATAATATACATATTCTTATATATAGTTATTAATACAATAATATCATATACGTATTATTTAGTTAATAATTTATCAATTTATGATATTGTTATATTAAATACAACTATATATGGTATAAAGCAAAAACTTTATTATAGTAAAAAAAGTAAATGTTTTAAAAATATTTAATACTAAAAAAAATGGTAGTCAGGCACGACATGGCCGAATCAAATGATATTTTTGACATAATATATTTTTTTCGAACAGAATATGGATATGACTTATGAGCGCTGGCACAATTGACTGACACAAACAAACATTTTTAACCTTCTATTCATATTGATCCGATTTTTTTTAAATAAAATGTCGGAAACTTGGGTTCTATCTCAATCGGTATATTATATTCTAATTTAGGGGGTTGCATTATGTTTAATATATTAGAAATTTAAATTTGCACAGGTAAAAAAATTCACAAATACAATATAATATACAATATGAGTTGTATTCACTATGCAAATAATGCGTCATATATTTATTTTGTAAAAAAAGGCAGCACACTTATAATAAATAACTTTATTTATCATTAATATGAAATTTACGTTTTTATTGATAAATGTTTTATTTATTTTACATTTATATGCAATATAATAGAAAGTGCGCTATATATTTGTTAATTATGTTTATTTTGCCCCTAATTTATGTTATGTTATTAATTATTGTTATGCATAATTAAAATTAAGTTATGATATATTATATTATAGATCTTAAAGATATGCGAGCTTAAATTGAACGACTCCGCTACTGCAGCATGCAAAATGTGCAAAAGATATTCAATGGCACTAGAAGAAATATCATGTTTGGAATATTTTTTGTAGCACTTTGATTGTTTCTTTTATGAGTAATTTGGGTAGTAGATGATGATAAAAATTTAATGTGCAATGCTAAATTTTGTAATTATGAGGTGTTTTTTTACGTGTGACATATCTACTTTATATATCATCTTGCCGTCACATATCATAGAAGGAAAATTTTGTGATGATTTATAGTGATCAAGATCAAATTTATAAACGTTGAAGGGATATGTCTGCACACATGCGACAACATTTTAGACATCGATAGTTAATGTTCCATGCCCCAAATAAAAATTCCACTCTTTTTAATCGAAAACAAAAGATTCCGGTGATCTCTTTCCACTGCGGCAGACGACGAGCATACCGTTGTGTGCCACAAGGCTATGCAACATCCAATCTCCGAAAGCTCTTTACTACATGCTGCCGGCTTTTTAATGGACCATGCCTTGCATATGTTCGTCGTATTGCCTCAATGGAGTCGTTCCAGTAAATGGATTTTTTCTTCGGTTACTTAACTTCTCTTCCTTGTCGACCCCTGTCATGGAAGGAGAATAAGGACGCTGTCTCCTTTTCCTTTTTTACAACGGGTAAATTGCCTTTCTTTACCTGTGCCATCTTCATAAATTTTCCTGCAGAGAAATGTAGCATCCTATTTCGTACAATTTATATGATTGTAGAATTCTGAAACTTTATCTGTGTACTTGAGATGTGCTTAGTTGAATTTCATATCGTAGTATTTGCATATCTTAGCTATTTCGTACAATTTATATGATTGTAGAATTCTGAAACTTTATCACAGTTGAGATTCATATCATAGTTATCTCATGTAGATTGTTTGTTTAGTTGTAATTCATCATAATGTCCATGAACCAACTGATACTGTAGGGTGCATCATGAGTGGTGATTTGAATCCGTCAATTAATATAAGCATGCATCGTGTATTGTGTCATGCAACCAAACTAGGAATCAGAACTATTTGCGCTTTCAAAGTTAGTCTATCTTAAGAAAGTATGGTGGCATGAATTTAGACCAAACAATCCCTACATGTAAAGTAAGAAGGTTCAGTAATTAATATCAATTGGTTCTTAACACACTCATTGGTTGAGGCAGGATGGATCTTTAGCGTGGAAAGAAGAGGTTACACGATTCTTCTTGACTAAAAATCCCTGAATTTCTTTTACCTTTCTTTTTTTTGAATCTACCAAATCAGTTTGCAACTATATCTGACAGATATAACATCTTATTGTTAAGAATAACTTTCTCAAACAAAATCTTTTGAGAACACAACTTTCGCGATATGTAATGTTCAATAATATATCTTGACAATTGTCCTATATTGCTAGAAGAGTACAACTAACAAATTAACAATCTTCTTTCATGTGACTGAAGATTCAACTTTACACCACATGCAACCGGTCATTTATGCCTTTTGCATATCATAGGGCACGTTTTTCCTTCCAGGTCCCAGATATGGCTTCCAGATATCATGATTAATTATCATTTGAGAAATATCCACCTGCCCTTTAGATAGCATGGCTTCGTACTCAGGTTTTTCTGCTGATATTACAAAAATGTTTGATGATTCATGCCTGTGTCTCATTCAACAGATGTTGCTTTGACCTCATTGAATACTCCTTAATAAGCTTAGAGAATGAAGAATCCTCCCTTTCCAGTAATTTGGATGGTTTGTCATACTCAAGTATTCTTCCTGCATTTGAAGAGAAAGTTTATCAACTGATTTTCCTACAGTAAATATATAGTTTTGATAGTATATGTTGTGAAATATATTACCTTCACCAAGGACTAAAATAAGATCACTATCAATCACTGTGTTAATTCTGTGAGCTATGGTAAGAACTGTACAGTTGTCGAATTCTTGGCTGATTGTGTCTTGGAGAGTTCCATCTGTAGCAGAGTCAACAGAGGCCGTTGCTTCATCTAGAACAAGAATGTTACTTTTCTTCAACAGGGCTCTTCCAAGACAAAATAGCTGCCTCTGTCCGACACTCCAGTTTTCTCCATTTTCAACCACTACACAAAATGGTTTATTCTCAATCACCAGAAAGTATCTTATCCTTACACTCAATTATCTGAAATTTGTGTCTAATATCTGGTGACCAATAACATGAATTGACCTCACCTGTTGAATCAAGTTTCTGATCATTTTGGCGTATGAGATCGCCCAACTGACACTTGTCTAGTACCTGAATTGCCACATTCTGATTGTCAGCTATTCCTTGCAGTGGATCATTTAATGAGTTACTATTGTTGAGAAAATATTTTCTTAGCATAGGATAATTTACAGTCAAGTAACATGTTATCGAGGAGGCATTTGAATTGACAGTTCAAAGAAAAATAAAGCAAGTTTTTTTCTATTCAGCTGAATATTGTGTTAAATTTATACATTCGATTCGTCATTATTAGCTTCTCATCAGTTTATTATCCTTAGGTTCAGCATATTTTTTTCATATATCAATATTTGAGTGTGGCTTTTAATAGATGTAATCTTTGCAGGTAAAGGAAACCACTTGCCTCCCATATACTTTTATCTGGATATTCCTTCAATGGGTCAAGATTTCCTCTTACTGTACCCTCGAACAATATGGGCTCTTGAGGTATTATGCTGAGTTTCATTCTCAAATCATGAAGACCAATCTTGCAGATATCTACACCATCGATTTCAATGATTCCTTGTCTTGGCTCAACTATTCGGAAAAGGGCCTGTATCAGAGTAGACTTCCCACTGCCAGTTCGACCAACTACGCCAACCTTTTTTCTTCCTGGAATTATGCATGATATGTCTTTCAAAACTGATGGCAGGTGTTCAGCATACCTGATCTGCATAGGCCAATGACAGAAGAAAAGTAAGACATCAATGAAGAAACCTCAACACGAATTTCTATTGGCATCATTGACCTAGTGACCAAGTAGAAGTTTGACAGGATATCAGATTCCTATCTTGGGTGCTCCATATTGCCTTTTCATTTAAGTTGCTTAATCCCACTTGTGTGTTAATGCTATATACAACCGAAAAGATAGTACCAGTCCACCATAGTTGTACATACATGTAAGATTATTGATAACTAGTTAATATATAAAACAAAGAGTTTTATCTTTCTATATACCTCCAAATTCTTGAAGCAGATAGTTCCTTTTTCAGGCCAGTTCTCAGGTGGCCGATTATTTTCAACCACCAAAGGAGCTTCACTGTGAATATTTGAGTATTGCAATATTCTTTCGACTGAAATTATTTTATTTTCAGTATTGCATACATTCCAGATGATAGATGCTATCTGTGAGTTGAGATTTAGTCCATATGTCACAGCAAGTCCCGCAATGCCTGAAAATATGTAAAAAATATCACTTTGGATAACATATTATGACAAGTTTTAGTGTGAAATATACAAACAAAATCAGGAGTCACTCACTTGGATTCAGAAATCCTTCTGGCAGGCTAACAAGCAAAATCAATGAAAAAGCAAACACAAAATTTGACAACATATTTAATCTGAATGCAAGCCATTCCATTGCAGATATATTGTGAAACCATGGTCTGGAGTGGTTATCCGCGAGGTGAAGGTTCACACTGCTAAAACGGGCTTTTTGTTCAAATGCTCTAATGGTTGCGACACCTGAAAGTGATTCTGCAAAATGATGAAGGATTGGAGCTCTTTGAATTTCTGAAAGTCGGGCCAGCTCTCTTGCTGTCGGTATGTAGTATTGCTGCATTAAAAAATTTGAAGGTAACGCCAACATCAATTATTTTATATTTTGTGATCAACTTCAACCATCGGTCTTTTATCCTTTTGTGTCATTGTTTTTCAAATAACTAATTGTTTTAGGAATTCACTTATAATATTATGAAAGTAATATTTGAACAATTTTGTTAAGTGTGTGACGCCCCCATGCAACCCTACCACCTAAGAAGGGTAACAATAATATCTTATTGCAAATAACGTTGGATTGTGTTTTTTAGTTGAGAAATAGGCATTCAATTAGGCATTAGCAAATTTTTTTGTGACATCTTTATCTATGGATAAAGTCTTCAAAGCCTAACAGGGAATTGGACATGTTCTTGAGGCTGCTGACGGTTTCTTTGAGAAAAAGAGTTGCTAAAGCAGTCTTCCAGAGGGCTGTTCCATCAAGGAAATCACCAATAATAATGGCTTGAAATAGTTATAGTGTTGTTACCTTGGTTATATTGTCTACCAAGCTTTGCTGGATATTACTTCCATATTTATACCTTATTTTATGAGAGTCAATGGGACTTACTTGATACCATAAGCAAATGGCAGTCACTGGAATGAATATGATGAAAAATGGCCAAGCAACTTGTGACATAACCAGAATAGTCCCCAGAATCTGAATTACTGAAAATGCACACCATCCTAATCTCCAGGCCATTTCGGTATCAAGCACACTTTGATCTGAAGAGGCCTATTAGTTATGAAAAAAGAAATATACAATTACTAGTCTTGAGATGTCAAATACTACACATTGTGATATATAACTTAAGTACTGACCCTGTTTAAGATCCTTCCTGTTGGCGTTGAGTCAAAGAAAGACATTGGAGCATGAATTACGCAACGAAGCATGTCTTCGAAGAATTTCTGTGATGTCAAAAGTCCAGCTATTCCAACTAGCATAGCTCTGATCAGTACAAATAATGAACTTGCAATTGAGAGCAGTACATAAACCAACAAGAGAATATCAATACCCACAATTGATTCTGTTGTTCTTGATGGTGGAGAAGCCCATGCCATCCAGTAGTTGCTTGCAACTTGAAATATTTGGAAAAGTGCGTGTGATAATACTATTATTGGGACCAAAGCACCTCTGTAAACTGCTGTCAGGTAAGACCAGTATACCTCTTTTCCAATACTTCCTTTTTCTCTCTCTTCATCTTGTGTTAACCTTCCTTTGTCAGGAATGTCTTGGCAGAGATCGTTTGCATTGTCTTTCTTCTGAATACTTTTGATCTTTCTCTTTGCAGTGTTTTCCTCATCTATATAATTACAGTTACTTGTTTGTTGTTTCTTTATTTCATCTGCTGGCATCATTCTACTTGAAATTTCAGCATTGAGAACTGATTCAAGAGCTTGATTATGAGCTCCAACTAAAACCTCAAATCCTATATTTTCTCTAAGAAGCTCGTCAAACTTTCCAGCTTGCTTGATTTTGCCACCCTGCATCACCTGTTACAATATATTGCACCAATGAGACTCGGTGATTCTAGCAATTAATGTGTCATGAAATGTTATCATTTTTATTTTTATCTGGACTTTTGCTTCTACCATATTTTAATGAACTGACTTGTTCTAAAATTTGTTTTTTTTTTCATAAGACCACAGAAATAATATTGGACAAACTAAGGAAAGATTTTCCATGGTTATGAAACTGTTATATTCATCCCAGTTACCAGGATAAGGTCCGCTGCAGGAAGAAATTCAACTTGGTGGGTGACATAGAGTATAGTTTTGTCCTTCAGCATCCCCATTAAGCAATCCTACAAAAGAAGTTCAAAGCACACTCAAACATGAGTTCAGCACTCTTGGAGAGAACTGTCACTTAATATTTGCTGCTTATATAGTTATTTTTGTTCTAGATTCATACACAGGAGTCCTGACCTACTAACTGCATGTGAGATAAAGAGCAACGAGAGAAGGAAACTCATAATGTTTTACCATATTTTCCTCTTTAAAAGGGAGAACATAGTACTCTAGTAGCTTACCTTAAAGAGTTGAGCTCCTGTCTGAGCATCCAAAGCACTGAAAGGATCATCAAGAAGGTAAACATCAGCATCCTGATAGACTGCTCTTGCTATCTGGATCCGTTGTTTCTGTCCTCCACTCATATTAATACCTCTCTCTCCTATCTCTGTGAGATCCCCATTTGCAAAAAGCTCAAAATCTTTCTTGAGAGCACATGCTTGGATTGTCATATCATAATTTTGGTTATTAAAAGGTTTACCGAACATTATATTTTCCCGAACATTTCCTGATAGTATCCATGGGGATTGTGGGACATATGCTTTTGTGCCACTGCTTCTCACAATTCCTCCCAGCTTTGGTATTTCTCCTAAGATGCATGACAAAAGACTAGATTTCCCAGAGCCAACAGTCCCACAAATAGCTACTTTCATTCCTTTTCTGACTTCCAACTGTATATTTTCGAGCGTAGGGTTTTGAGATTCTGTATTCCAGCTGAATACTCCATGATCGATCTCAATATCAAACTCCGCTTCACTTCTGGGAACAATTTCAATGGTATCAGATTTTATTTCTTCTTCCTGAAGGTACATTGCTATCCTATCAGCTGAAACTTTTCCCATTGCAAGTACTGAAAGCAAATCTGGAAGGTTAAACATTGGTTCTTGCAGCATCTTGAATGTAGCCAATGCAGACAAAACTCTCCCTGCTGTTAGAGGGATTCCCACTAACATACATACACCAAAAGTGATGGCAGATATGAATGCTGGTGCTCCCCAGAATAGACAAGCACAGATTACTTGTAGCCTCACAGATTTCCAGAGCCAGTTGTATTCATTATTTCGCAAATCTTCTAGTTTGTGTAAGTATTGCAGGTCCCATGCCTGAAGCTTCAAAATCTTAATGTTGCGTAGAACTTCCGAAGTTGCTTTCATCCGTTCATCCTTAGACTCCATAATTTTTGGTTGGAGTTCCTTTATCGCTCGAACTAGAGGAATGTTACATGCCAATATCATGGTTGTTGCTGTCAATCCAGCAAAAGCCCCAATACCTAGACTTTTATAAAGGATGCATATAGCTAGAGAAATCTGTACAGGAAACATCCATATTGTGTTAGCATACCAGATCACATCTGTAATCCTTTGGATGTCTACACTCATGTAGTTGATAATTTCCCCACTTGTACGGCTCTGCCGTGATCGACTTGATAAGCCGAGACCCTTTTTATATATGCTGGATATTAGAGCAGCTCTTAGGCGCATACCAAGTTGTCGAGCTCCAAAGATCCATTTCCTCTGAGCTATAGTCTCAACAATTTTGGCAGTAAGAAATGCAAATGCAAGAATATATCCATCCTTCAACCCTTCCTTCCTCTCTCCACTTAGAAATTTGACAAAGTTATCAATCAGTGAAGGCCCAACAAAAGATACTCCTGCAGTTATAACTGCAAACATTGCATTTATCGCTGCTTTTTTCCTGATGAACAGGAAAATTGATCTGTAGATAGATGAAGTATGCAAACCATGTGTTTGTATATTTTGATTAAGGTAACTTTGAAATGTAAAGGAAGAGAACTCAGCTGAGTCTTTTATATCCACCTCGGGTACTTCAGCCTGCTCTAAAGGTTTTGTTTTGCCTTTGGCAATCAGCGGGTTAAGCCAAGAAAATGTCACGAGTTGCAAAAAACTTGCTTTTGCATAAGGACATTGTATCTTGTTTTGAATGTCTTTTCTAGTTGATGTTCGGAGTAATGGTTCTTCAATATTGATGGGGCTGTTGGTGATCCCAATTGTTCCTTTGACTGAAATACCAAATAGACATATGCAACCAGAGAGACTGAGCAGATCTGTAAAGTGTAACACTGCTAGGGGTGCTCCTTGTGAGATCATGGAGGATATACCAAAGGTGGCTTCAATAGTTGACTGAATGAAAGTACATGTCATCCAGACTCTCAGAATATGAGAGATTTTTATAGATTTTTTCTGTGGGCAATTGAGGATGGAAACCAACAATATTGTCCACGATATCAACTGTATCGATTCAGCTGCAATTGATAGTGATCGTTTACAACTATTTTGCTTTGCATCTAATAGAAATAAAATAAGTCTCACGAGGTGGTTTATTAGCAAAAGGGAGCAACAAACTTTGCTTATTTGGTATGAGATGCCCAAGCTAATTCCATCAAGTTTGTGTCTAGTAGCGTTGTAATCTTCTGTGTATACCATGGATGCATTGCATTTAGTTTTGCAGAATGATTTCCTGATTCTCTTGAAGAGGAATTGAGCCGAAAAAACACTAATGAACAAAAGGTGTATAAACACAAAAAGATTGCTCCAGAAGCAAAGTGTGCGTATCTCCAACCATCCATTCCAATACTGTTCTGAATGAAGATCTCTAAGAGAAGGTAATGACAGGAGGGTTGCAAGTAAAGCAAATGACTCTGCATCAGGAACCACAACTGTTATCATTCAATCTGGTTGATAAATGTGAGTAAAGATCAAATGATGAAGGTAACTTTCTTGCACTCTGTCTTTTTCTTTCTTTGTACATTGATCATCATTGCAAAACTCTGTCAAACTCTAGTTTATCTAAATTAACAGAACTTCTATACAGTTCTTTGTTTGAATATTATTACATTATATTTCCAGTTAGTATTGTTAGTGGAACTTTTGTTCAACTTTTATCTCTGGAATTAAGGTTTTGGAAACATAGTTTCTTCCTTTTTGAGGGAAGAAAACATAGATTTCTTCGCATTAGTCATCATTGCAAAAATTGTAAGTGCAGTCTATCCAAGATAATATAATCTTCAACACAGTTATATGATGGAATATTAGTTGTTCTTTATTTATTTAGTATTGGCATGGATTTTGGTTCTAATTTCGACTTTCATTCAAGTGTTTAATGGTTTTTTCGATCATAACAAGCAGCAAAAAAAAAGAAGGAAACATGGCTAATTCCCCACAAAATCTTCAGAACTGGAATATGCCACAAAGTAGTAAGCTTTCGTTGAGATGACATGTTTAATATGCTACCATGCATCACCACAGAGGGAAATAGGAAAAGAAACAGGTTCTAGGGACAAATGCTGATTAGTCTTCTGAAATGATATCCCAACCTTCTTCAGCTATGCAACTGAGCCTCTAGTTCAGAGTTCAAAGGTCATAACATTGTTGTAATACATATTTTGAATGGTAACACATCTTTCTTTGAAAAATCTAAGATATTAGCTTGACAGTTTAGCTCTTTTCCACCATGTTGTTTGAAGTTTGATAAGCTGCTAATGCAGAAGTTTCTTGAATCAACAAGGTCAGTGTTATAAACTTAGTTTTCTCATTCCATTAAATACTGGGATAAATTGCAGTGTCAACCCTGGAAAACTTCCGGAGTCCAAATGATGATAAATAGAAAATAGTTTTTAAGAAGTTCTCATAGGTAATTACTTTATTGTAAAAGTTTTTCCATGATCCATCGAATTAAATAAGGAAACATAGTTGCTTCTAAAACATAGTGCAGTTGAGTCTTACTTGATGAACTGAACATATTCTCAGGAAACATCCCTCTCGATGCCTCTAAGCGGCTTTCTCAAGTATCTTCTTCTGGCATCACCAGCTTTCAATGCAAAGAACGGAGCCTCTTCGTGTGCACTAGGGGATAGCAAAAGGTGCAGAGGAAAGTAGGAGAGGAAAAGAACGAGTAATCAGCATTGTGTTTTATAGTGCCTGAGAGTGGGTTTCTCCTGTATGTTGTTGTCATTTAGTTGCAGACCGCAAGAATCTTGTTGTTTCTGAGTAGTGAACGCCTTCAGGATTAATCATTAGTCTAATCAATATTCTGACTAAGTTCATCTCAAGTGTCATAAAAGACGTGATTTCATTTGTATATCAGGCTGTTTTGTTTAAGAAGAAAACATAAGTTTAATTAATAGTTTACCTCTGACAGACATACTGAAGGGTCTCATTGTGACAGACATCACGTGAGGGTCACTTTGCCTAAGATGAGCAGCTCAAGTGGCATATTCTTCGAGCTTCAGAGGGACAAGAAAAGAGCATGTGCAGGTGAAGTAAAATAAGAAGACAACAGTTTGATTGAACCGAGGAAATAACAAGTACGTGTAACTTTTTTATTCGGCGATACGTGTAGTGGATCTAAAACTGTTATTAATCATGCACGCTGTTTGATTGGGGAATGACGGAATGTTAAGCCATGCAGTTACTGAATTCACTTGTAGTAATTTTCAGTTATTGCACGATCAGGGAAAGTATATATTTTTTTTCTTGAGAGGAATCAGTGAAGTATATATGATGTGGCATGCACGTCCTTCCATATTTTGCTCTCTATATTCTTAGCAATTTTGGAGTACTGACATTCTATTCTCTCTATGCCCTTTATCTTTTCTTTAATCTTCCTTTTTGGTTTACTGCAGGAATTGATCTGATTCAAACATAGACAGTAGGTAACATTATATGCCTAGAAGTTTCGTTCACTTAAGAACACGGCATCTTACATTTTTAATCGATTTTGCATATTGTTTTCCTTATACATCAAAACATTGTTATTTGAGCTCCAAGAACTCGTGAATGCTATATATATTGGAGTTGTTAGACTAGTTTGTACTTTAATTAATGGCCACGCCTATACTTACAAATTTTAAGAACCTCTGAGTTGAAGCAGACTGCATTGTCCGGAAGCAAATTAATTAGTCATCCAGGTATTTGGTGACCAAGGCAAAGTACTAACACGATATGCTCCTGGCTCCAAAGGCGAGAGATGAACCCAAGATCCAAGTATCATTTGGTGAGGGCTTTTATCAACCAAAGAATTGGCGTCCATTATTTTAAGAATACGGTGAGTCCAAGAGGTAAAAGTATTGATTGGTTATTCTTCATATTTTACAAGATGGTGAACAATAACCAACTCAATCTTGAGCTGAGCTGAGAAAGTTTTCATTATTCGTTGCTTGTAACCCAAATGACGAGTGACCAACAAGTTCATGAACTTAAATGATTGGAAAAGTTTGATTTCCATCTTGATGAACAAGCTTCAAGATTGTAATCAAAAGCAATAACTGATTGATATCATTTAGATAAAATTATCCCCTTATTATTGTTTTTCTTATCCTCGAAGTTCTAATTATTCTTAAAAGTTGGCTTCCTATATGTCTGCTGCTAGAAAGAGAGCGGCTTTTTTGGAGTGCGATGACAGCTGGGCCTCCTGGAAACGCCAAAGGCGCCCACAAAGTTGGCGAGCGTGCTGAAAGCCCCCCTAAAGTTGCACTACGTGGAAAGTTGGAATTGGAAAGATGACATGCACTTGGACGTTGCAGATCGTAAAGAGTTGCACCCCTTGGTGATGTTAATAGCTTCTAGGTAATGTCCCTAAATTTGTTCCATGTTGATGTTGAAGTAGTGAGGATCATGGAACTGTTCTCAGTGGTGCTTTATGACACAGTTATTGCCTTTCTTCGAGTGTGACTAAGCATGATTATGACCTCGGATCCGAAATTAATTTTAAAAAAAACTAATGAAATGTCTTTGATTTTTTTCAGAGTTTAATGAAAGGGTCACATATTTATCATTTCAGACGCGTGCCAAACGCACTGATTTCTTTGTTTTTCTCGTCGGTTTCGTTATTTATCACTTATGAGACCTGATAATACTTAAGAAACAATTTGTCGATATATATGATTGTGTATATATATATATATATATATATATATGTAATGAAGATTTATAATATTTTCAAGTTCTCAAAATTTAGAACGAAAATTTTACTTATTGTATATAATTTTAATCATTTTTTGTGACTTCATAAGTGATAACTAATGAAAAAATAAAGAAATTAATGTGAAAAGTCGCGTGACACGTGCTTAATATGAATTCATTAAACTTTATTTTATTAAATATCTGGTAATCATTGAGCTTATATCTTTGCTATATGTTCTATATCAAAAGAATTCTTTGCATATATCAACTTTGAATAAAAATAAACGTTCTACCTGTTTGATGTCTATCGCTAGCTAATCCCATCGTCGAATAAAGCTTCGTGTGTTCTTGGAATCAATTGAGTTTGGTTTTAATTCCTCATAGGTTGATGTCTTTTCTGATGATAGTCTTTTTCCTTGTGAAGTTAAATAGAGTAATTTTCTACATTCGGTTAGCAAATTCTGATTTCACTTTATTTGTCTGTTAAAGAATAATACGAGTGGTTATATATATGATGTTGATGTAACCTTAATGATGAGAGAATAATATTTCAGGTTTCATAACCAACATGATTCGATACTTAAATAATATGTAGAAAAGTAGGATCAAAGACATCTAAATAAAACATTTTTATTCTTTGCCCTTGCATAAATCACAAAGTCAGAATAAAATATGCTGTCAAATGAGCTGAATCAAATGCAATGGTAGGTAAACTAATTGCATGACACAAAAAGAGTGACCACTAGTTGGTGTAGCCCATCAATCAAACTAAAAAGGCCCTCTTCTTCCTTTGTTCCTTGTTTTGGGTAATGTAAAGGAGACGTAGAATGGTTCAATAAAATAGAAATAATATTTTTTTAATAAATAAATGAGATATTAACCAGTGTTTATTTTATAAACATTTTTTATTTCTTTTATAGGTCCAAAAAGTCGTATATATTCTGAAGAAAATATTTTTTATAAATAAAAAAAGTATTTTCCATTAACTTTTCTTAAACTATCTTTTTTTTTCAAAATAACTTCTAAACTATAATATTATCACTTCCGTTCTCTAAACTTTTTAAATATTGCCACTTTCCCCAAATGATAATATTGTTAACTTTTGCATTATCTTATATTTATGATATTGATTAAATTACTCATTTACCTCTAACTAAAAAATCTAAAATAATAAAAAAAGTAATGAAAATACGATCGAATTTAAGTGGAAGACCACTATTGGATAGGAGGTGCTAGGAACTGCTCCCATTTTTTTTTATTAATTTTGTATATTTTTCTATGATTTATTTTTCAGGGTAAAAGATAAATTTAGTAAGAGCAGAAAATAAAAACTAATATTATTAGCGATGGTAAAGGGGATGTAAGTGGATATTATTAAAGTTTAGAGTCGATAGTTTAAAGGAAGGAAGCAAAAACTATAAAAATATCTCTTTCATGTCATATGCATAAAAGGTAATTAATTTGGCTAAATATATGTAACTCATATTTGTTTACATAGGCAAAAAGAATTAGACATGCCGATCCAAGTAAAATCCAAACAATTAGATATGTAGAAACCAAGTTCAAGTACTAAAAGCACAGAGGGGTAAAACTTTTAATATTTTAAACCCTCGAATTGTCAAAGTAATCGGCCGCTACAAATGTAATAACCTAATAAAATCTTTAACCAACATGGATCGTGTCAATCTTGGATGCGGGTCATGTTGCATCTGACACACGAAATGCCTTGAAATTGGAAGGCCAACATAGACCATGTTGAAAAACAATGTGGGTTTTGTTGTGTCTGGATTATGCCAAGCCAAAATCAAAATAAACGGATTGTGTCAAAGTAGGATGCGGGTTGTATCGCTTACATATCAGAATTCGAGTTGTGGTTAGATTAAGATTGTGAAATTAATTGTGTCCCAAATTATCTTAAACCCTAATCCTTCTCTATATAAACCCCTAGCGACAAAAAATCTTTCTTAAGTGTGTTATTTTCTTCCTTGGTGTCACAAGTCTCTCCTCCTCTCTTCCTCCTTTTCTCTCCTTCTCTTCGGGACTTTGGAGGTAAGAATCGTTCCTCTCTCTTCTAGAAACCCTTTTTTCTTTAGCCTTCATGCTTGAGAATTTCACAATGAGCGCTTAACGAAGATCAACAACACGCGGAAGAACGAGAAGACAATTTTCATGAAGAAGGAATGAGGAGGACAATGTAGAACGAGGGAAGAATAGGGGATAATGTTATAACGTAAAAGGTATAGTATTAGAAACATAATTAAGACTCTTTATATGCAATAAAATGATAATTAATATAAGTTGTGTCATAATAGTTACCTCTCCCCGAATTTAAGATTGTTATATGGAGCCAATAATTTCTTGGCATGCAAGTTATATTTTAAATCAATAGTCATAGAATCCGGGGAAAGGACCGTGTCATACATAACACAGTTTGCATTCCTCATATGATGCTAGAACAAGGTTAGGTCACAGAATGGGTAGGCTTCCAACGTAGGTCGCATTCCTCCAATAGAAGATGTAGAAAGAAACCCTAATCATAAAACGGACCGCATCGTATCTTGACGTAGGCCACATTCCTCAGATGATGCTAGGACACTATCTGCATAGGCTTCCAACGCAGGTCGTGTTCCTCCAACAAAAGATGTAGAAAGAAATCTTAAACATAAAATGGACCACGTCACACCCTGACGCGGACCATGTTCCTCGGATGATGCTAAAATAAGGTTAGGACATGGTCCACTTAGGCTTCCAACACATGTTGTATTCCTCCAAATGAAGATGTAGAAAGAAACTATAAACATAAAACAAATCGCTCGTACCCTGACGTGAGGCGCGTTTCTCGAGTTGTGTAGGAACAATGCTAGGACATGATCCACGTGTATTTTCAACACAAGTCGTGTTCCTCCAACGAGCACGATGAAAAAAAATCCTAACCCTAAAATTGTCTGTGTCACATCATGACACGACCCATGTTCCTTGAATCGTCTCAACCCAAATTAAAATAGATGCAGATCGCGTAACTCGAAACCCACACCATGTGTGGGGAAACACCATTTACGTCAAAACCAAAAATTTCTCACAAAAGGCTACACGGGTCTTGTTGTCATTCAATGTGGATCGTGTTCCTTCACATAACACTCCACCGAATTGGTTTGCACCCATATATGTACATGATTTTATTGTACTGATTGGTTATGATTTGATTAACGATGTAAGTCTAGTTATCCTCAAACGATAACCTAGCTCAACTAATTATAAAAATTAAAAGATGTAATGAACTGTAACTAAATTTATGTATGAAGAGGATGACCTTCGGTGAATTAAGAGATTTATCATATTGTTAACACGAACTTCAAACGTGAGATAATTTAGTTCCATCGAGGACTATTATTCATAAAATTTTATTTGGGTCAAAGAGATCTCATGACCTAGCTAATCATAAGGCACCGGGCCAATCAGAATCTTCAATACATGTCAAAACTCATTATTATTTATAATTATTATTAACATAAGGAAAGATAAATAGAGAAGAAATACTATGGTATAATGCTAAGGACGACTTCAATATATTAAACAAGGAATATAAAGGCATCACAAGATAATATGCAATTAATATCCTTTTCATCAAAGGATAATGAAAGAAAATATTAAAGGATAATGTGAAGCCTAATATCATTAATATAATGATTAGTTATATTGGCGTTCATTGTTGATAATACTGATATACATATTCTCAAGTTATTCTTTTACATACTAAGAAACCTTATATATGATTTTTACATAATGGGATCACAACTCATGAGAGGTTCTTTCCTCGGTAATTCAAAATCTGAATAAGTGTCAATGGCACAAGGTGATGATGTTGTTCGTGATGGTTTACTTTGCATTTGAAATATGATCTTAGTTTAGTCATGATGATCATGTAGCAAAGAATAAATAATTCTAATTAGTTGTCATTTATTTGAATTTTGTAGTTGATTTTAGTCTTTTTCTTAAACTCATGTAACTTCTATTTCTTTTAATTGAAAGAATCTTTTAATTTAAAATATTGATTTTAGATGATGTGTCTATGATATTCAAACAATTGGTCAAAGTAAAATTAAAGAAAATAAATCTATAGAATATCTAAGAGAACACTTTATCAAATAGCGAGATGTGCTTTCGGGGTTACAACAAATGACCTCAATATTTTCTTCGAATAATTAGAGGTTTTGATTTTTATCATTTAATCGAAGGTCTTTTTTTCAAATAGCTCATATACATATGGTCTAACATAAAACTAGAGAGATTATATTTCGAGATCAAATTTCAAAATTTTCAAATAACATATACTTAAAGGGTCCATTTTGAAAAGTTTCTAGCCAAGTCATGCGCATGGAGCGATGCTAATTAAGATGCCAATCACATTGAAAAGGTACAAAAAGCAATATGGAATTTTGTGGAGGCCGTGGTCGACATAAATGGAGCCTACCAAAATGGACGGTCGGATCCTTAAGGTAGGGGAAGGAAGGAATTAATGGTCACGCACGTTGTCCTGTCTGACTTATATTATTTCAAAAAAAAATAGGGTTGATAAATTACTTCTACAATTTTGATAACGTAGATAGTTTAAGGTCATTTATGTTCAAACAAAAATAACTTCAGAGCTCGAGCGCGATAAATTTTATTTTAACATTTTATTAAATTCGACTATTGAAAGATGTGCATTATTATATTTATTCTTTATTATATATATACATATATATATAGTAACATGAAATATTATGATATTAATATGTTATAAAGAAAAGGTATAGCGAGAACAAAGGAAAATGGTATCTTTTTGCAATTGGTATTTCCAAATATTTATAATTTCAAATAAAATTTAAATTCTCCAACGTCCGTTTGTTTGTGAACATATTATTTTTACGCTCTGTTTGACTTATAATTAAAATTGTGTCTACCAATATTCCATGTCTTACGTGGGACGCTTTGGCTGAGAAGTGTTTCAAAGTAAAACGCTGCCAGCCAAACAAAATTTTAGTCAAGCAAATACAACTCCGTAAATTGGATCAAATTAAATATTGAGACCAAAATAGGTGACCAATTTCAGGCCTTAATAATTAAGATAAGATTTGAGTGAAACGCCCGTATTTGTCAATATTGATTCAAAATTTTGAATTCTATGGTCGGTTCGAGTCACGTTAAACCATTTGTATTTTTTTTTTTTGAATTGTCCGATATACGTACCAAATAATTGTGACTGTCTTGAATCCAACTTGACATTTCCTTAAATAAAGATTTTTTTATCATTCCATTCAACTTTCGTTGATCTATTGATAGATATTCACGTTTGACCTCGAATTTTCTGCTGCATCTATGCTATATAAACGTGCCAAATATTTATTTTGTATGAAATGTGTGGCAAACGATTTTACATATGGTTGCTTTTTTTCGGATTATAGTTTGCAATTAAAGAGATCCAAAAAATGACTAAGAAATAATTAAAATTACTCATAATGATATCATTTTTAAAATTTAGAAATTGTAAGTATCATTAACATTTATGATAAATATAATCATTTTCAATAACTTACTACATGGCAACAAATTGTGTGGACATCATCAAGAAACTCCTTTAGTTACACGGAAGAAAAGAAAAGAAGATGATACGTTTTTTAATCAACTCAGATAAGGTGTCTCTTTTAAATGATGATGGATCCCTTCGTTAAAGGGGTATAATATGGCAAAATTAAGTTTTGAAAATTTTCTTTGTTTAATAAAGAAAAAATTGAACTTAAAAATTATTACCACAATAATTTATAAGTTAAAAGAACAAGGAGACCCCTACTTAAGGTTGCTAACTTATTTAATTTAACCAATTGTATTACTCTTTTGCCTTTATTTTATAAATATTATCATAATATGAGTATATTTGTTACGTATTTTTTATTTTATATTATTTATCCTCCTTTCAGTTTATGAAATATAAAATAAATATATTTTTTTTAAAATCCAATAGAATTTTTATGAAATTTAAAAATTACAATATAATATTAAATAAAATAATAATAATATTGTATCTATTTATTTAGTATATTTAAATTGGATTTATCTTCAAGCCAATATTTTCTAATAAACATTGTAATTACTTATTGTTATCAATATTTTTTTCCAAATATTATTACTACGTACATATTATTAACATAAATTTCAACATTTAAAATATTTATTAATACTAATGCTTATCAAGTATTTTTTTTATCAACTAAACTAAATAGGTTTTAAACCTATCTTATAATTACTAAGAATGTCCACAATTGCATTCAATGTATTTTTATATTAAAAAAAGAGTAAGAACCATTTTTTATAGGATGGTATCTAGCACGTGTAGCATACATGTTATACATTGTAAAACAAGATTACGTATACAACAATGGTTTTTTTTTATCAAAAATAATTAGTCCATTAAAAATATTATTGTTTCAAACTTTTGCAAATTCAACTCTAAAAAAGTCATAGGATCAAATGTCGTCATCCCAAGTATATTCACATTCTTATGTCATCTTTAAACATAAACCATGCTATATAATCCACAATTTTAAGTGGAAACTAATACATTTTTATTGTACTTTTTTTAAAGGTTATTTTTTAGAAAAAAAATAACAAGATAGTGTAGGAATGACGAACGGGCCGGGCTGGACTGGGTACAACCCCTAGAGCCAAATATAGCACGGGCCCATCTGAGCATTATAAATACTACTCATGAGATCGAGGTTGTTCATCTATTTTTAACTCGAATTTGAATCTCTCGTCCAACATATTTTTAAAATTTAATTTATATAATAAATAAATTTTCTTATACAATATATTTAATTACTAATATTGCAATATCATATACTATTATCTAGTTACTAATTTATCAATTTATAATATAATTATATTAAACACTAGATATAAATATAAACTTTATTATATATAAAACTGAGATTTATAATTAAAACTTTTTTAAAAAATGGCTCGATCCTATATGATTTAACATCGCTCAACATGGTCATTAAATTGAAGGAGCTATTTGGTATGAGATATTATATTTGAATTATCGATTATTTAAATTAAAATTTTTAAAACCCACCACATTATCGCGTTTGACTGTACATATTATTAATGATTTTTACTTCTCTTGTAATCTAACTTACCACATTACTGATAATCAAGATAGTACTTATTAAAGGTGCCTTTCTATATTATTAATAGAATAACATGCATTTTGATAAATTTATTCATTCAACTAATTTTTAAAATATTTATATTTAATTAAAAAAATATTATTATTTAACATCTTCTTAATTTTTTAAAATTATAAACTTCATATATTTGTCCAAACTCAATTTTTTAACTTTATTCTTTTGTTTATAAAAAATAAAATTTGATTAAAGTTCAACATTTTTAAGATTATTTTAATAATTTTTTGTTTAAATATTTTAAATTATAATTTATGTTATTAATATTTATCAAACACTATAATATAATATTATCAATAATTTATAAAATAATAAATGAGAATATGCCAAACGCCCCCGAAGTGATCCGGATCGAGCTATCCAAATGCTAATTTTGACATGAATTTTTTTAGACACGGCATATGCACGACCACAAGCTCTATCGAAATGGACGCACGTCGTTTTGATATCTTCCGAGAAGGGACATGATATCCAAATCACAGCGAAAGGGACAACTCCCAAGCAAACCAATCAGACGGGTCCCGTTGCAGCACTGCTCGCGCAGACGTGTCCCTCTAATGATCTCACGTTTGCCTCCAATTATTATTCGCACGGTGCCGACACCATAACACTACTTTTTGACGGTCATCCCAAATCAAACCGAGAGAGAGAGAGAGAGGACACTGGACACCCACAACTACAGGGCAAAGGAACAGAAGAAAAGGATGGAAATTAGATAGCAACATACAAAAGATGACAGAGATCACAGCACTACACTGCAGCTGGGCATGCAGCAGCCCTTTTATTTTAAGCCACAAGCTCTCCAACTAGCCACGTCCAACTGCTCCTGTCCACGTACTACGCACACGCACAGATGTTAGGATTCAGTCGAACAACCACGTCAGCAGCCGGTGCCGCCGGGAGGTATCGTGTTGATGCCTCGGCGGTGGAGCTCGGCGAGCACCGCCTCCGTCGATGGAGGTTTCAGGCCGAGGGGGAGCGGCAGCCACGGCTTGCTCATCGCCTCCTTCACGGCCTCGTCGATCACCTCCTCCGTCGCCTATACGTACATGTGCCATGCAAATTAAAAGCAATGGAAAAATATTTTATTATCTTATTTTTTTCTGAATGATGCAGTAACTATATATATATATTTATATATATGTTGAAGCTTGTGTCGGATCATATTTGAGCTCTTCATCAAGCAAGCATTAGTTTGATTTTTTGTTTAGTGCACGTTTTTACTACATACAGTGACGATTCCTTTCTTGATTCAACTGACAATATGTGACGATTCCTTTCTTGGTTCAAGCATTTGGATAATATATGACAAAATTCTATCATGTCGAGCTTTATTTATTATTGCCTTTTTGTCTTCTAAGCCACTTATATTGACATGTGCATCTAAACTTATCTGCTACTCTATATATACATGAATGAAAGGAAATTGTTAATCATAGCATGCAATTTGATATGCACATGAGATGTTATAGATTTCTCTTACTAAATTACCACCCTCATTTATTGAATTATTGTCTTATGATCCTTAAGGAATTAACATGTTTACTTCTAATTTATATTTTTCACAAAAACTTCTTTCCCAGTTACTCATCTATCATTGTCATTGTAAATGAAACTAATTGTCAATTGAGCATTTGCATCCATTGATTCTTTATTATTAAAATGCAGCACAATTTGATCAGAAAATGCCAATGTCTTCTACTCACCAAAATGCATGTATGTTAACCTACATGAATCAGGAACACAAAGGATATCTTGTCAATTTCCCTGTATCTATTTTAAACTCACAATGCTTGAGATTGAAGTGGACCTCTCATATATATGAGCAAGCAAGTCACATGCACAACCACCACTCATCCCATTTCATATGACAGTAGTACAATTCTATAAATAACTAAGTTGCTCTGCAGCAAGAGGTGTTAATGTGTCGAGATGTGCAGAGTGGTCCAGTAGACAACTTGCCCACTGCCTGTTCTAGGGGTACCACTAGAACTTTAACCCCAACTGTGACCTGACAAAGCATCTTTCTCATGCAATCTGTAATCATCATATACTCAATTCAATGGTGATTTTGCTATATGTTAATGTTCTGGGTTATAAGTTCAGATATGCTTGTTGTGTCAATGGAAAGCAGTAAATCCAATTCCGTTTCTGAAATATGAATAATTATGAAAGTGAAATCAGCATAACAATAATAGTAGTGCGCTTACCGAATGGAGATCATACGAATCTTTTGACGCCTTTTCTCTTTCTCTAACTGCATCTTCTTCAGCTCTAACTGGGGCCATCTGCATTATTGAGCATGAGCAGCAGAGAAGTGAACCCAGATTCTCAGACAAGTATAAGCAAAGACATGGAGCCTAGTGATCAGGTAATTAACCCACTTACTGGTGAGTGCATGGCATACTGTGGAAAAACAGGGCAGCCCCATGCATCTGCATGATACTGAAACATGTTGAAGAAACATGCTATGTCAACATCAGTTCTCCAGAATGCCATGTAGTAAAAACATGACATAGAGGTAATTAGCTTAATTAGGCAAATCAATTGACATTGAAGTTTTCTGAAAAAAGAAGCATCATAGATCATTTACGCACCCCCGAGTAGGATTTCCATGGTGAAATGTCTGGAGGAGGATGCCACGTCTGGTAATAAGCATTGCCCCACAAATGGACACCATGAGGCTGGTAGCTCGGATGACCCCAGACTGGGTACACCTGACTTGGTGGAGCATTGCAGTTGGGATAAAATGGAGGGTAGGCAAGAACTGGCTTTGACATGTAACTCCTTTGCATAGGATCTCTATGTTTCTGCCATCTCTTCTCATCATTTTTCGGCAAAATATGCCGTCTATGCATTCGGTATTTCTGCAAGTACAATAAACATGTATAAATCTGTAAAGTTGTACTACAAGAGGCTATTAATGATCACCTTCTCATTTTACTAAAAATTTCATAACTTAAAAAATGCAATATCTAGAGGTTCTGATAAATCACACTAATAGTTTTTTTTTCGTTTTTTCATTGTTGCGGATAAATATATTCTTTAAATGATTTCGGACTGGCATTGCTTGTAGAGAAATTTGCTCTTATTGTAACCAATTTCTATTTGTCTTGAAGTACTTAATGATTACCTGTAAATGGCTAGCCACATTATGTCGTGTTAGGCCTTCGACATTCATCAGTTCTAGAATCTTGGAAGGAATAGCATGATCAATTCCCAGTTGTTCTACAGCATGAACAAAGCGCTTGTGGAGGTCGGGTGTCCAATCTACCTGAAATCACAACAATTTTGATAACTAGCCATTGAGGCATTGATTCATAAAGGAGACAAGAAAGAAAAGAAAAAGAAATGTATAAATTTTAAATACATTGGTGAATTTAATGTTGTTGATTGCCTGTTAGTTGATACCTTTATCTTCTTCTTGTTGTTCCGTTTATTCGAATAAGAGATACTGTTAATAACTGACTTCTTCTTATGATCCTCTGCACTTGATTCTGTGTTATCTACATTATGCAAACGAGAAGGCAACGAACCCTCTATAACTTCACTGCACTCATCAGTCTTTGAAGCGTCATCTGAATTGACCTCCTCTTCAATTTTAGGAGACAAAGCTTCCTGTACATTAGCAACACTAATTGAAGTGTTACAAGTATTGTCGACAGATTTTGACACAGAGCTGCTGGATTTTCTATGTTCTTGCAAGCTTTTAGCTTCTTCTGTACTTCCTTTCTCTGTTGAGCAATTCTCTCTTTCTTCAGCATCCATAGCTGCTTTATGCAACTGGGGTGTGGAAAATGCTGGGAACCTTTCACTTGTCGTTGTCTTCTTGATGCAAATTCCAGTATCTTCCTTTGTGGTTTCTAGCTCTGATGAACTTTCAATTTTGATCTTGGTGGTTCCGGTCTGAAGTTGAAGTATCGAAGAAACTGTCTCTTTTATCGGCTGTAATGATTTGGACAAGGCATCTCCCCCTGCATTGAAGGCCTGTTCAGGGCTAACCAATTCAGTTCTTCCCAAATTTCGCAAACGTTCATAGTTGCTTTAACCCAAATCTGAAATAGAAAGGCACCTTGTAAACTACATGTTGCCATATATTTCTGAGTTTGTCTTCGGACACTGGTTTCTGAAGGAACTCCGCTGCACCAAGCTGAAAAGATCACAAGTAACTGAATTGAGAATACTATTAACTAAAACTACTTGCCTGTTTGTGGTGCATAATACTGCGTTCATAACCAAATGAACATAGTACATCAAGTTAAGAGAACTCACTGCTATACACTTCATCATGGTACTTAGGCATTGGACATTGGAGATTACTGAAAAGAAAAGAAAAGAAAAGAAAAAATTATTATTATGATATATAAAACATATGTGAATGATGGAAATGATCTGAAGATACATGTTGGAGCCGACTTTAAACTAGAATTAGTTGTTCAATATTAGGAATATAATTGACTTAACTGACAAGGGAATAATAGCAACACTTAAACTAATATAATAGAAGGACGAACAAGAAGAAACTAAAAAATAATATAAAAACAATTGAGCAAGTAGATCGATGAAATTGTATTGAGCAAAGAAAAGACCTATTCAACTGATGAAAAGGTGAAATTATAAGCGAGAAAATAGTGAACTAAAATCCAGTACCAATGGTAGGAAGGTTCTGAGCTACTTCCAGAAACTTGAATCTCCCACAGCTGCTGTCAATGGTGACCTACATAATGATACTTAAGGTGGAACTCTTTCTAACTTTTTGAAGGCACATTTGTATGATTTGATAAAACTGTTACCTCCACAATGGCAACATGAAAATCTTCTATGTTTTCTTCTATAGCTTTTAGTGCATCTTCTTCATTCATGTACCAGGAAACTGGAAATGCGGGAGAATTCGGATTATCCATATGTAACGAGTAATCGAAAAATTTTAAACAAGCTTGTTACAACATTGTCAAAAGATGCGACTCTTAGTTACAGGAAAATTACTTAATGTAATGAAAACCAGCAGCTACTCCTTCCTCAAGCAATTTCAAAACTCAAAATATTTTCTGATCATATCTCTGATTGACATTTGTAAAAAATAATTGACACCACAAAATCACTCTACAAAAATTATGAAAAAAAGTAACAGATATTGCTGATTCAAACCTGATATCAAACCCTCCTCCAAGTGCACATAAGCAAATTGAAAAAAAAATAAAAAACAAAAGGAAAATCAAACATGTTGCAGTCAACCTGACAAGCTTGTTTGAAGAAAAATACAAGATATTTGGATCATATAGACATAAGAGGAAGATGTTCCAAGGGGCACAAGCATACCAATATAGTCCAATGCCTCAAGTCTTGATTTGGTTTCAGCACCTGACTGCCCATCCCTGTCAAGGAGGAGAACCCTGAGACCCTTGGGGAAGTCCTTCCACATAGACAAATCATCCACAAGGCAAACCATAGCTGGTTTGGCATCCTTCCCTCAGCCCTCACTCCTCAGTACATCACCAGCCACTATCAAATGCAACCATGTCCTCCTTATACTCACTAACTCGTTCAGAAAAAAAAAAGCACTTTTGGCAATAGACCTTACTCCAAATCTGAGACATGCAGAAGATAAGCAAAATGACAGAGTAAAAAATACAGAGTGCAATACAAGCAAGCACAGGATCAAAGTGTCCACAGAGAAGCCGTAGACCTTAACTGAAGAAGCCGCTGCGCGATCAAAACAAAATATAGTCCAGTAGGAAGTAGCAGAACTACTTAGTTTACAGAAATCATATGTGCATGACAGGAGGCTACAAAAAAGAGCAAGTCCATGAGTGGAAGGCCATTGATACATAGATTTCCTGTTAAAAAGAAAGGTGCACACTCATGAAAAGAGGTTGGGAATATACTGAAAAGCTTCATGGGATTAGATCATAGATGATGAGAAAGTAAGCAAGTGGCATTTCTCCTACCTTTGAGTGAGGGGATGAAAGCAGTAGGAATGCTACTTCTTTCTGACTTTTCTTCTCCTGGGCAATGCAATGACTTGAGAGAGAGAGAGAGAGAGAGAGAGAGAGAGAGAGNTTTCTCCTACCTTTGAGTGAGGGGATGAAAGCAGTAGGAATGCTACTTCTTTCTGACTTTTCTTCTCCTGGGCAATGCAATGACTTGAGAGAGAGAGAGAGAGAGAGAGAGAGAGAGAGAGAGAGGTCAATAAGGGCACTCAAATGCAGTTGATGGGGAGCGTATTTACGAGTACACTGCTGTCGGTTGCTACTGGCCACAAATTTCTATCTCGTGTAATGAGGTGAATGTAGAAATGATGCACAGATGTAGAGCGAGCAGGGAGAAAAAATATAAATATGTCGAGTGTTTTAAGGATTCTGCACCAAATGCCAAACATTTTTATCATCAGAGTAACCAGGAAAAAACACTCTAACTCTCCTTATTTGAATAATGACGATTTAAATGGATAAAAAAGTTGATTTTACCATTTTTTCCTATGAAACCTTATTTTTCTTTGTAATCTCGAATTGAGAATTTTTATCATAATTACGTTTTCTAAATCAAGTAAAACCTGTGAAAAAAATACGTTTTCTTAATCAAGTAAAACATGTGAGGTGGTTATAAATTATTTTAAAATTTTAGAGGTAGTTTAGTTTGACGTAATTGTAAATTCGGAATGTAAATAATTGTAGTTAAGAATTTCATAAAAATTTATATTTAAGAAAGCTATTTTTTATTATTTTGATAGATGTAAATATAATTTTGAAAAGTGAATTTCATTGTTCGATTAACGCTTGAAATGTAATACAGATGATTAAGTAGAATAAATTTTATGCTTTTTGTGAAAATAATTTATTTTTTATGTGAATATATATAGTTTTATAATATTTATTTGTTGGAGAAATTCATTTTATTTTTTAATTATATTTTTAATGTGAATGTGTTATACGTCATTTCCCATCTTTATTGATTTTTTAAATTAATGATATTAATATTTTATTCATTCTTTTTTTTCTTTTATTTTATAATTATTACCTTACTATTTTATATTTTCTGTAGTTATAATTTTATTTTGTTATCATTTTACTTTAATATTATTTATACTTCTATTTATATTGTGTTATTTATTTTTAGTTATTTATTGATAATATTTAATATTGTAATTATAATTTAGTATATTTATGAGGTAGTATGCTTAATTCTTAACTTTATTTTTTAATTCATATAACTTTAGTTTTATATTTTAAATATATTATAAATTTAACTTACATGTTTAAAAAATTTGATGTGATAGATATCAGTGAGAGTTGGAAGTTTGAAATGATAAGCTATTTTTAAATTTTTAAAGTCTACTTTAAACTTTATTAAAATTACTCATTCATAATTATTTACAGTATGTGAAATTATTATACAGTTTCTATTTATTCTTTGTTCAGTTATACAATTTTTTTTATTGTATTACAATTTACTTTAAAATTTTATACAATAATTACTTGAAAAAAAATTTCTTGTGGACCCCACACTGAAAACCCATTCCCTCTCTTTCTGGAAAACCATTTTCAAGTCTCTCTCTACTAGTGGGTCCCACTTATCATGTAAATTTAATTGATGCAAAACAAACACAAAATTTGTTACTTAACGTGAATACAATAATTACCTGTAAAATAATTTACGTCAAAACAAATTTTCTCTTATGCGGAATCTTCTTACAATATTTCTGATACATATATATATATATATATATATATGATTTAATAGATGTGTACCTCACTTAAGTATGACAAACAGTATTTTTTATTTTATGAACGGTTGAATTTGAGATGTACAATTAAAAATAAAAAAATATTTAATATTCCTATTTTTATTTCTTAATCATTTTTTTTAATTTCAATGGTAAAAAGAATAGGAGACATAATTATAAGATGTAATGAATGTGTACTTTATTTAAGTAGGATATATAATATCTCATATCTTATAGATAATTGAATTTGAGATGTTCGTTTAAAAATAAATACTTATTTAATATTTATATTTTTTACTTATTTTTTTAACTATATATTTCAGATCTAACGATCCAAATAAATAG
Source organism: Pontederia paniculata (assembly GCA_001647135.1). Taxonomy (NCBI): domain Eukaryota; kingdom Viridiplantae; phylum Streptophyta; class Magnoliopsida; order Commelinales; family Pontederiaceae; genus Pontederia; species Pontederia paniculata. The sequence continues at coordinate 60,056 of LTAE01000363.1, read as the reverse complement.
AATACACGAGTCTCCATTAAATCACAAAACTTCAAGAATAAAAAAACTAATATAGAGAAACATGGAATATGGAGAGTCATTGTTGATAATGCAAATTAACTTAGTAATAAACCATATGAAATCGTCCGTCTCATATAAAGATCTCGTTGTTCAGTCAGCGAGCTTATAAGTCTAAAGAAATTTATGGAGATTCCATAGATGAATTTAAAATTTTTGTTTACTATTTTATATTAGAAGACTCAATATAAACTTTTTAAAATTTTAATTATTTTATATTTTCTATCATATGTTCCTTTCTCTTTCACATAAAAAAATACAGCCATCCTCCGAAAAAATAGCTCGATTAAAAAGTGAATCTCATTAAATACCAGTACCTCGCTTATTTCACGTCATAGTAAAAAAATTAAATTAAGCAAAAAAAATATCATGCATAAACATGATATTTTTTCTATAAATTCATAGAACTATACTAGGAAGAATATTTATATACACAAAATTAAATTTAACAATTGTTCGTTGAGGTGGTGTTGTAAGTTGTAACAGCAAAGAAGAACTAATCAATATAGAATAGGGAAAAGCTTAGTTAATAGACTTGCTTAATTTCTTTAATTAAATAAACTAAAGAGAACATCTAATGCAAAAAAAAAAAAAAAAAAGAAGAAGAAGAGGAGAAATAATGGTTCCACTGGTTTCGATCCTTGGATGATAGATAAAACCAATGTCATGATAGCACCTTACAAATGAACTACTATTACACCACATGAAGTTTGCAAGATTTCAATGTTCAAATGAATATGCCTCGGCTCTTGATCTACTTGCAATTTTATGTGTATCAACCATTGAAAATAAAAATGGCAACTAAACTAACAATGAAAAAAAGGTCAAAATTATTCAACCAAAAAAAAAAAGAGGCAAAACTAAGGATCACCAAATTAATAATTTAAACTATTAGTATCCTCCGTTATACGTTCCCCATATAAGTATAGCATATTATCTCTAAGTTTAAACTTATTTTTTTAGAGGGAGTTCGCCTCCTAGAGAGAGATCCATTACAACAATGATACACAATTTAATAATTTTAAGAATGTAAATATAATAGATTTTCTCTAAGCTTTAATTGATCCATTTGTATTTAAGAAATCATGATATGAAGGCATAAAATAAAAAAGTACTGATACATGTATAAGATGTATTGTAATTTACGAGTGTAGCAAGAATATAAAGTTACTAGATGGACTATAAATGTGCTACACCACAAGTCCTAGTAAATCAATACAAATAGAGCGCCTTTGCAAGAAATGTAAGTTGTGATATTTCTTAATTATGATATATATATATATATATATATATATATATATATATCTATTTATTTATTTATTTCGAGGGTTACCAAAATATATATATATATATATGTGTGTGTGTGTGTGTAAATTATTTTAAAATCAAATTTAATGAAAGTAATTGATTTTTGCATAAACTTTTTTTTGATGAAAAATTATGTATGTGAGATCTAATTTTAATTATTGAATAACTTGGTTGATATGTGTAAATGAAAAAGCAATATATATATATATATATATATATATTAAATTCATAATTAGTATTAACAAAATGATACGTAACCAAATCTTTCTTAGACTAATAAATTATTTGAAAATTTTATTTGAATTGAAGAGTATTTTTTCTGAATGTAGAATATTCTTGCTAATTTCATCCGTCATAATAAGGTGTATGACTCGAGGGAACACCGATTCATCGAGACAGTACCCGAAACAACTATAACAATCTGAAATATATAAGAAAAGAGCAAAGGTTCTATCGAATTATATGCTCGATTATAAGCATTGTATTTTAATTTGTGCAGTGGCAACGGCCATCGGGCAGCAGTATGCTGCATGTAGTCAGAATGACCCAGCACAGCAGCTGGGCTACTAAAAACGAAGGATCGCCATCACTTTGATAGCATGCTGACACAGGACGAGGACCACCGGCCACCACCACCACCACCACCATGTAGCACATTAAAATGTCGAGGTTTCATTAAAAGCTCTCACGAGAGAGTTTTTTGTTTATCTGATAATTTGTTGCAGGAATCATGTCTTGGGCCATGGTGCATTACAGTTGCTTGGCACTGCCCTGTATGCTAAGCAATCCTCTACAATCCCCACTCAGTCACCATATTTCTGTTTATTTTCATTTGAGTTTGTTTCCAACTGGACATCGATTGAATATATTTTTAGTTGAATCACATGATTAACAAGTGTGAGCCTCAATGTTCAAAAAGAGTTAGTAAGTTTGAATTTTATCGATTTAATCAATATTTATTTTTATCGGTCACATGAGATATTAATAATCCTAATTAATATAGGATCATTCATGATAAACAAAATTATTAGATTGATTTTTGAGAATATTATTGTGATTTTTTATCTCTTGATAGGAAATAGTGATTTTTTTAATATTAACATCGAAAGAAATGTGACTTAAATATGTATGTTGCTTATTTATTAATTATTATTTGTTTTGTATTTTATGTTATACCGTTAGATCAAAGTTTGTTAGAAGGGATCTAGTTCAATTTTGAAATTATTAAATTAATCAAAATTTATTCTTCACTTTTATTAAAATATCGAATTAGATAGATATATTGATAACACTGAGTATTATATAAACAAAAGTACTTAGGCGACGTTTGATTGCCAGATATCACGTTATTCCATTTTCTATCAAACATACATGAAACATGACTAACACAAAAAATATGACATGCAAGAATCATATTGCGCATTTTAATCTTATCGTTTTAACTCCCAGAAAGGGTGAAATTATGTTACTCCAAGCTTTACTCAATTTCAAAATTGATGAGTTGCCATCACATCAAAATTTTAATATTGGCATATTTCCAATGAATCCTAATTCAAAGAAATAAATGGAATTGTGCTACTTCAAACTTCACTCAATTTAAAAAAAAATCATGAGTTGTCATCGCATCAAAATTTTAAGATGGCATTTTTCTAATTGATCCAAACTCAAAGAAGTATATTTTTTTTTATTTCAAATGGGTCTTCAAGGAAGGAAGGAAGGAGATTCAAGAAGGTTATGATGGTGTCCCATTGTTTTCAAGTGAAGCATTTATTTTGAGATATGCAAGTTTCTCATTTGGGATCTGATACGCATCGCATTATGAAAATTAAGGGTCTGTTTGGCTAAGCTTATAAGTAGGTTAAAACTATTTATAAGTAATTTTTAGAATATCTCCATGTTTGGTAACTAAAAATATTTACTTATAAGTTGTTAGATAATTACTTATAAGTTGAAAAAAAAATAAGCAGGGTCCCCCTGCTTATTTTTAAAGTTGTTGACTTATTAATTTTAACCAACTATATTACTCTTTTATCCATATCTTTTAATATTTTTATCATATAACTTTAAGGGTATATTAATTAATATTTATTTTAACAAACATTATAACTATTTATTGATATTATC
>LTAE01000363.1:4040-55751 GCA_001647135.1 Pontederia paniculata | reverse complement strand
TTGTTATTATTATATGATAATTTATTATTGTGTTATGTTTTATTTATGGAAGATCTAAAAGGGCAAAGAGGGAAACTAATATAAATAAGATTGCCACTTGGGTGGTAATCTGGATAGACACCCCCCTCATAGGTAATGTGGATTACCACTTCATAGGCAATCTGCATTGCTAGGCAATCCAGATTGCCTACGAATTAAAATAAGTAAACAGGGTAATGTGGTGGGCCCAGATAATTTTAACTTCAGATTACCAGTAATCTACAAAGATTACTGTGAGGGAAACGCCCCCTAAAGAGATAAGTAATATGATGATACATACTTAGTAAATAATTTTTTTTATTTTTTTTCTTATTATATTTTATAATTTTCTTCTCTGTTGATAATTTTGATGAACCACTAAAAGAATATCATTTTGAATAAAAAAATTGCCAAAATTAAAATTCATTACCTCTCAATCTCATTCTGGTATATCTTAGATTAATTGAACTACCACATCTAAAAAGTTCAAGCGATCATCATTAATTATATTTCTCATTGGGTCGCTAAAGATTAAACTTTTTTTTTCATTGAAGAGAAGATCCACAATCTTGACAAACAACTCGACAATGTTAATATCGTCATATATGATTCATGATAAGACATGGAATTTGATTTTTTTATTATTAATTTATGTAATTTTTGGAAAAAAAAAGAATATAAATTGATTTGGACAATTGAAGGCTCAACTGGAAATGAATGAAATTAGCTTACTCCAACTAGTAGCTAGGGTGGCAATCCATAAAATATAATAACCACATGGGGGTGGCACTAAATTTACGTGCTGTTTTACAGTTTGCAGTGAACTCACGGGAAGTCTAACGTTTGATTTAGGGATTCACGAGCCGCAGCTTCCATTCTAGAGCAGGCTATACGCCCGTGCCATGCACAGAAAATTTTACAAAAAAATATTATTTTAAAAAAATATTAAAAAGTTATAAACATTTGTTCCTACAATTTAAAAAAATGGGAATGAACAATATTCAAAAGAAAAAAAAAGTTTATATTGTATGCAATGCACATAATACACGTGATTATGTATTGTTTAATATTGATGTATCAATTTTCGCCTCTTATGTAATAATAATATATATATATATATATTTGATCAGAGCAACACAAATACATGTATATTATCGCACTTTTTTATTTTTAAATATAAAAAATCTTTATAGATGGCCATGACATCCTACAGAAAATTTGAAAACTTTGATTAAATATTTGAGGCGATTTAAAAAAATAGTCTATAAAATCATCAATAATATATACACCGCCTCTTTTTTAATCTAAAATTATTGATAATTTTAAATTAAGAAAAGATAGAGAAAATTTTGAACCAAAATTATCGATAATTTTAAATTATAATACTCATATTTTTTCTATTATTTTCTTTTTTTTGAAAGATTTGCTCCGTCTTTATCCTGATTCATGAAGAATATCATACCTTAACCTTTCCAATTTAAGGCCATAAAGAGGGCACATTGCCTATGGTGAAGAACAAGTGGCTGATCAGTTTCCAGCTCAAAAAGTTAAAGCAGAAAACACTTCCTTTCCTCCATCTCCTATTCAGAAGCTAGACATCAATGCTCCATCCCACTGTCCCACACCCATACCAAAGTCTTAGATGTGGATTAGCATTGAGCTTGGCGATGGAGACGCTGCATTTTGTTGAACAGATCCTGCTCATAAATGCCCCTCCATCCATTCAACTATTCAGCTCCATCTTGCTTTTGTTAAACCTTGCACAGGTTTAATATCTTAAACTTGAGACCCTTCGTCCACAAGCAGAAGGTAGATACAAGTTTCTGTCTGTAGAAAGTGATTCTACGAAACCTCATGGAAAAGGACCGGTTCTTAATGCAATATGCCTACACTTAATTACAGTCGAACGTTTACGTCAAGAGTGCGTATGTGTGATGTAATTTTTTGCATTTATAGTTCCTACCAAAAAACAAGAAAAGTTGTATGACCAAAAGATTATATAATTCTGATTGCTAAGCTATGTATCCTTTTGCATCTAACAAATTGGATTACGAATGAGTCTCTTACTGTCAAAAGAGGATTATAAATGAGATCTCTTACTGGAGTATGAGATAGAGTTGATTTCGTGATGAATGAGTGTATTTCTCGAAGACTAATTAATCAAGGATGAATGTTGTTAAATTTCGTTGTTCTGCATATTTTTTCTCTCACCATATAATATCAAAACTATATTTTTTTTTATCATTAGTAACAATCAGCGACAATTTCAACGACACCTTCAACCCAAATTTCCAATTCAATTTTCATTGATATGATTCTAACTCTATTTTTTTAATTTATCATTTTTTTTCTCTTTTCTCCATGTGTACATATAAATAATAATAATAATATAGTAATAATAGAGGAAGAAAGACCCTACTGGAAGGGTCTACCTTTCGTTTTTATTATTTTTATTTATTAGTCACATTTTATTATTTATTTACACATAAGAAGGAGAAGATCATGATGTGTTAGTTAAGTACTCAACATTTTAGCCAATAAAAGAGACATTTGCTATTAAACAACTTAAAAGTTGGAGGCTAAATTCGTTATAAAATAAGTTAAAACATTAAATTGGCATAATGATGGGTACAACTACATGATGGTTGATAAAATTAATTTTGTTTGGCACGACAAAGTTTGAGCATTTATAATAATGAATAGATTATAACTCAATCAAAACTCTATTTTAAACGTTTAATATTTTTTTTTTTAAATAGTGCTTAAAGTTTAGAAGGTGAAACTCTATGGGTTACTCCCATCAGCTAATAAATATAGAGTTTAAATATTGAGTATCTATTCTTATTTTACCTTTTTTTTATTTCATCAGCAAATATTTATTCTTTAAATACCATATTACATATTTTATTTTTTAAAAAATTCACATCTCTATTTATTCTTATTATCATAAATATTATTTTGTATTTCTTCATTTACTCATTTTAAATAAATTAATATTATTAAAAATAAATAGTGATTATGTATAACATAATAAAAATATTAAATACAAATAAGAAACTAAACTATATTTATACTAGTTTATAGTTATTAATATGATTATATTTATCAAATATTTTTATTAAATTTTTATAATAGATCATTGTTCGCTAACATCTAACCATTATTCATTATTCGTTTAATATCTAACTTCTGTATACTATCCATCTCCATATAGCCAAATAGAGAGACTTAAGTGAGAAGTCAATATATTAATCACTAGCATACCAAATGCTACGGCAGGCAAATTTGAGACGGCTTCTTGGCATCGGGCAATGCCAACTTCCAGCCATCGCCATCGGCGCAATGTTTACGCGTGCGCTTGTGCTGACATGTTTAAATAGCGTTGCCATGCCAATAACTCGCAAAGGGACGTATGCAAAATATCCTTTCTACTTGTATTCGAGCTCAATTTGCCCTCTGCATGGCGTAATCTCTCTGTCCCGTCCATGTCAAACTGTTTCAAGCAAGAAAAGAAAAATAATAGACAAACTTTTTTACGGCATAACAGACAAGTTTCTCCTGTTGCTAGTCCAATTAATAGTATTCCCCTTTCAACATTAGGAAACAGCCTTAGTACAGACTAGAGAACAAGAGTTTTGATATATTTTATTCAAAACAGATACTCATGCATTCCTAATATGACATAGATGCAAATGTTAAGAACTTCCTCATTAAGATTTGTTTCTCCATAAATATGCCTAATATTTTATCCAGGAACCGGGAATTCATTTTGTTCTGCTGCAGTTTGGCATTGCATGATGTTGTAATGCTACATGTGAGAAGACAACCAATTGACGAAAGCTAACCGTGATTCAATTTAGAGCATCCCAACGAGGGGAATTCCATCATTCTGATGTATAACTAGCAAACAGTGTTTGACATCTATTAAATGGGTTGAAACCTGACGTTTAAGTATTCTGGTGTTGATGTAAACAATGTTGTTGCAACATGAGTATTGCAAGATGTTTCTGATGTAATTTTGAAATCAGTAGGGCTTAACAAAACATAGACAAATATTCGAACATATATAAATTCATGAAAAATCTACAAAGGGTACAATGGACCAGAAGTTAAAATCAGTTTCAGAAAAGGATGAGATTTGAATGGAACCCACTCTTGGTAAAGCCATCAATATCACAAGTCTGCAACCTTTGTAAAGCCCTCAATATCACAAGCCGGCAAACTTGATAAAGCCAAAAGCCAGAGTGCGTCGGCTCCAACTGCATGATTCAGTGGCCATCTAAGAGTAGATGATGCAACAGCCTTAGTTCATGACAATACAGAAAGTCTAACTGCATTTATCACCTTCTCGATTATCATTCATGGGTGTTGCACAAATCAGAATATGCTTGCTACAGCAGATACCAGTGCCAGTTAATTCCAACCGTAGTTGCACGAATTCTTGTTTGCTCATCTATCCCGATATCTCTTTCTGCTTGTATGCCAGAAGCTCCAATAAAACAAAGACAGTTGAATGTGTTGACGATTCACATGAGATGACGGCAAGTCTCATTCGACATAAATATGGACCATCAACAAGAAATCATCAGCTCAATGAAGCTCTCAAAGCATTACATCTTTTGAAGAAGACCTCCGTTGCAAGGCTCTGAATACATGGAGGTCACCACCAGCAAGAATCAGCTTCAAAATGCTAGTCTCTTTGAACTATAGCTTCTTCTAGCATCCCTGACCAAAAGACAACAGACAGTGCTCCATCTGACAACATGGTCAATCTCTGGCGTTCCCTGTTGCTTGATATTGAGTTCAGGCATGTTGACCACTGCTCGAAAGAGGAAGGAGGGAAAATTGAGCATTGACCTGGATGACTCCTCCCTGTTATTGAAGGGTCTCCATGATACCTCAGTCACCATTTCAGATATCATGCTCAGTGAGTACATCCTATTTTCTCCGGTCCTAGATTCATGAAACAATAAACAAAAGCTCAGGATATGAGAGAGGGCATGTAGAAATGACTTGGTGAAATGTTTTATGAGACGCTAGATAAATGCATCAACTTATACAGCATTAATGGAGCTTATCATTATTTATTATGTATGTATTTGGTACTGAAGTAATTCTATCTAGCAAGTGAGCTTTGAATATGTAAAGTACATATGAAAGGATTAGTGCAATACTCACGTAGAAACATTTGTCCGACTCCATATGAGAAAATTCATTCTTGGAAATATGCACAATGCCATTTTGCTCATTGACTTTCTCGATCAGAAGCTTCAGCAGTGGAACTGTTGATAGGGTCTTGCAAGAACCAATCATTATAATCTTCTTCTGAACCTCAAAAGAAATTAAATTGGTTACTCTTTAATAGCATGTCAAAAATTCACACTGCAAAAGTAGCTTAACACATGCATGCACACCATAAGTTTGTGGAATTTCCTGTTAAAAATATATGCAATGTTCTCAGCATGAATCTATAAAGCAGTTATACCAGAACTGTTAGTTCAGTACTCGATATGACAAGAAAATGTGAAACAAAATTTGTGATTAACCAAAACAAAATTGAAACAAGAATTGAAACAAAGCTTTTAGAAGATGTAATGTTTGCATTGGGCAGCTTTGGAAGCCAAGATCTTTTTCTTTTTTTGAGGGGGAGCTTTGAAATCCAAGATGTCATTGAAACTACCTTAGCACGTGTGATGGCAACATTTATTCGGTGCCAATCTCCAAGTAAAGAAGAATTGCAAGTTCTGGAGTCTTCAACAGATCGCACAAATGACACAAGTATGCAGTCTTTGTCCCTACCCTGCAGGAGTCAGCACAAAATCCAATGAATCAGGTAGATTTATATTTGGGTAAGCTCCTATGCTACTTAGACATGGATAAAGATGTTTAGTTAGAACATGTGTCAAAGGATGGGCTCAGCTAGTTTCAAAAGATTTTATGTTTGGAGTCTCCAATTGTTACATTAGTAATCAATCAAGGGCCATTATCCAGTGCAGATAAGTGTAGTCAAAGAAAAGATAGAAAGTAGAATAAGTAAATGATTAAACACAGACAAAAAAAATAAATACATGATTTGGACAACTCATTACCTATTTCTTCTCCTTTCATTGCTGACTAGTTCAGAAAAAATAGAAAATCTCATATTAAAAGACCATATTTAGAGGTAACAAGCAAATCAAAGAGGTTAAACCTGCAACTTCATCATGACAGGGACAAACTGGACAAAAGGCATTCTTTAACCTCCAAATTTCATAGAGTCAATTAGATTTTCTAGAGGCAAATGTTGACTACAAACAGTCGGATAATTAACTAAATATTTGCTCATAAAGAATCTCCCACAAAAAGCGAGACCCAGCAATTGGCTAACAAGAGAATCTTGGTGTGACCTGATATTTGTCGATCGTCTGAACCTCAACAGAAACTGGAAGAACTTGTCTTATAAGATTAGCTTGTGAGTTATAAGGTGTAATGATTCCAATATCATCTCCATTAATGCCTTTTTTCACTAGTTCCATAGCAACCTACAATATATCAAACACAACATTCTGTTATTTCAAGGCAACGGGGCACTGTTATTGCATGCCTGTTATTCAACAATTCTTTGAAAGATAAAAGTGCAAGACTAAAAAAATGTGATTTTGGTCTCAATAGTCTTGCTTATCAAGAGAGCAATTCAAAGGTTACAGGGAATCGTACCACTGAAATTATTTGTGCTTCTAAAGGATTGGTCACAGATTTATGATCCTTCTCCTCTTTAAAAGGCAATTGATCTGGAACAAAATTCAAAACAGGTTTTAGAGTCATAATTTTGGCAATACAAAAATCAAATTAAAATTGTTACCAACCTGTATCTACAAATATGACAGCTCTATTTGGATCCAATATCTGCAAATCACAATGTTTTTTTATTTGCTCTAAAATAAATAGAGAAGAAACATAATATTTGGATAAGAAAAACAAAAAACTATATAGTGCAACATTACATTTGTCGCACTCTTAAAAAGTAATAATATTTATTCAGTAAGAATAAAAACATGGATTGTCATGCACCAGATTTCATATTAGGAGTATTACACAAGTATGCTCCTTAAAAGAAAGAAAGAAAGAAAGAAAGGACAATTTCTTATATTTCAGGTTAGCTAAGACAAATTCACAAAACAAACAATGGAGAAAAATGCAAATAGATAAGGCACCTAAGTAAGAAGTTGTGCACATTATTTAAAGATTATAATAATTTTGATAAACCCATCTGCAGAGTTTTAATGATGTGCATGCATACTTCACATATGCAGTGTTGTACAAGGCATATTAGGTCTCAAGATTCAGGAGGATGACAGCCAAAATGTTGATATGTCTACAAAGTATCAAATGGGTGAGTAGAAAACACGTCGATGTATGATGTATCTTTTTTTGAGTGAAACAATGCATCTTCTTATTATTTTTTTTAGAAAGAACACCAATAACTAATGATTGCAAAGAATAAGATTATCTAACCTCCTTTTGCCATGAAGTGATAGGTTCCATACTAGAAAATTTAAGTTTAGCATCTGCTATATCAGGGGAACCACAACGTAATCTGTTACCGTAAATCAGCGCATTCGAAAGTTCCATGATACCAGCACACATGCGGTACTGAAAGCAAATGAAAGGTTTCAGCTCTCTTTACATGATACTGAAGCACAATAAATGAGAGAAATGAAGACAATCCCTACATAATGGGAAGAAAATATAAATGGCAGAACCTGGCATTGTAAAGCTGATATTGCCTGTGGATGTGCTTCTGATAGCCTGCAGAATAAGCTAACACTCATTCCATTTTCTCGTGCCTCCGTGCTCTAAATTGCATACACCAACATCTTTTCAGTAAATCATGGGACTTCACCCCAAGTTCAATGAATGACATAACATGGCATAAACCTGAACAAGTGGCGGAAGTTGATAATGATCTCCTACTAGAACAAACGTTGAGGCGAGCATCAATGGTCCTAGAGAAACCTACATAAATATTACTATCGTGAATAGAACTTTCTATAATGTCAGGAACAACTTCAATGCATTATCTGAATTGACTGGATCTCCTCAGCAATACAAAGATGCAAGGAAAATAATTTAACTATCCAGAGCTCAAATTTGATTCCAACATTACTAGGATACTGGATACACTTCAGACATGAACATAGATAACGCATATTTGCACAAGATATGAGATCAACAAACCTGGTGCCGAGGTTTCAATTTTCGACTAGATAAAAGCATAGAGTTGCCTACTTTTTTTTTGGAGCATGTGTGTTTGACCCTATTAAGAATGTAGGTCCATTCTATAATTAAATTGTACCACCTTATAAACAAAACTAAATCATGCCAATTCTGTATAAGGTCAGTACAAGGCTATTTCCTTTCTCTTAAGCTCTTTTAGGGTGTGCCAACTGGAATGCCAGAGAATGCATAATTCACAACTTTTTTCTAGAACCGCCATGCAAAAAGAATTTGAGCTGCAAATTTGGAAAGGATAGTACATACTGGAAGTGTTGTCTGTCCAGCCTCATCCATTATACAGATATCAAACTTCTTATTCGCAAGCAAGGGATGATTTATTCCAAGGCAAGTTACCCCAACAACTCGGACATGATCCATCCTTGCTTTTATGTCATCTACTGAGTGTGTATGCCCTGGCAGCAAAAGAGAAATAATATAATTGTCAATGAGGATACCAGAAACTAATAAAGAGCTCACTGCAAAAGGACAGAGACAAACCCCCAAAACAATGATCGTGAATATCACTATGCACAGCTTCTTGTCTCCCAATTCGTACAAAATCTACACCCTGTATAACATAAACTAGTTAAACAATATATATCACTAACCTAGTGCAGTTATTACCTTCAACTTACATGCAATTATGCTCCTCTTAGAAAAATTAATATAAATGAACCCCAGTCACCTTAGTGTTACCTTTTTACTCCCTTGGTTTACCTTATTTTGAAGGGTTTTTCATGTAAATCACTGATATGTGATTCCACTCTTTCATCAATACCAAAAAAACAATGTGCAAAATGAGACAGATGTTTTCAGACATGAACGATGTATAATTAAATTTCCAATGCAGTGTGGGACCTACTTTCAAATGTTCATTTGGGGATTTGCATGCATAAAAGCTAAAAGATCTACTATTTGAGAACACTTGTTACTCAAAAAATATAAAATGTCAGAAAAACAGAAGATTTTGATTATATGTCATCACAGATGGGGTAAAGGGTTATGAATTCAAGATTATAGCAAATCTAGCTACTAGATATTATTTTTTTTATAGAAGGATCAATTGAGGCAGCACGAAGAATCTCTATTATCATCGACATTTTTGGCGACTTCTCAGGACTATGCATACACAACTTGAAGTCATCATTTGTTCCTTTCAGCATGGAAGTAGGTGATGGCACATAGATGCTCTACGGAACTCCGAACAGCTAGATGTAGCTTTCCGCTCATATACTTGGGGCTTACACTTTCGGGTAGCAGAATCCTCACCCGAATTGGAACCCCATTGTGGAACATGTTGACCATCATCTAGAAGGGTGGAGCTGAAGACTTTTATCTAAAGGTGGACGGCTGATTTTTATTAAACTAGTTGTGTCATCAATTCCAGTTTACTATATGTTAACACGTTCAGGATGCCCGATGGATGATCCAACGTATTGATATTATCAAAAGAAGACTTCTTTGGCAGCATCATGGCATGGCAAGGAGAGGATTAAATATGGTTTCATGGGATGAAGTTTGCAGACCAACATCAGAGGTTAGTGATAACATATTGAAGGATAATGATTTGAGAATGGATTGCAACATGATATGGAAGTTTCAGATCCCACAACGGTTGAATATTTTTGTGGCTGCTGAGAAGAAGGCGCTTACCTACAAGATGCTATATCCAAATGGGTACAAGAGGTTGGCACGACGTGCTCCTTCTATAGTACTTCTGAAAAGAATATTGATCACCTACTTTTTGACCGTTTGGTAGCTAAAGAAGTGTGGCATAGAGTAGGATGCAGGTGGATCAACACTCAATCGGCAATAAGCTCTTTCAAGCGTGGTGGAGCCAAGATCATCAAACGCAAGTTTATGTTCCAAGAAGAAAGCATATAACACCATTTGCTTTCCTATGGCCTATGTGGCTCCGACGCAATGGATGCACATTTCGAGAGGAGAGATTATATGTGGAGAATATTGCAGCTATAGCCGAGAGACTAGTGAATCAATGGATGAGATGCTACTCCTTTAATCTTTTAATTCTCATGTAACAAGAATATGTAAACCAGTATTGCCTCACTAAAATGGATGGTTACTCTTGATAACCATCATTTTCCCTCTAAAAAAACAAAACAAAGTTTTCCATCCATGAGATAAAAATTCCTACCATGATGCAATTAGAGTCTAATATGAATCCCTCTTTTACATATTATAATGAAATGCCACAATAAATGCTAAAACGTTCAAGAAGTTCTACAAAACCTCTAGAAAACCTTAGATTATGCGATACAGAAATGACTAGAAGTTTAGAACTGAATATGAAAAGTATACAAAACATCTCATAATGAATTTGCTCAAATATCACTTGTTCTGAGGAAACACTTACGCATATTGAAGGCCTAGTGAAAGAAGACATTAACCTTTTACGCATATCAAAGACGAATGCAGTAATGCAATTAACATAGGATCAATGCAGCTTAATCTAAGTTCCCATGTGTCATACTCAATTATACGTGGTATGTTGTTTCTAACTAATATAAGATCATTTTTGAAGGGATGAGAAAATCAAATATGGAGGAGAAACCTGGAGTTTTAGCTTAATGAGCAAATTATCAATAGCTGAATTAGTGTACGATGTGAGTAAAATTGAAGCTCCTCTCATCAATAATGCTTTAACAGCATGCACCATAGTGGAAGTTTTGCCAGTTCCAGGCATCCCTAGAATAAGTGTGTAATCCTTAGCAGCAAGTATCTGAAAACCAAAATGCATTAGACTTAGAATGGATTTTAAAATATTCATCAGCTCATGAGAAAGAGAGTAGCACAGGTGCTATAGTTGAAGTAAAAACAAAAAGATGCATGTTATGGAAGTATGTGGACACACAACCTCCACAAATGCAACATTAAGCAAGTGTACTATTTTTTTAAGAGAAAAAGTGCCAATTTATGGGTTTTGACTTATAAAAAATGTTACTAGACAAGCAAAAAAAGTGACAAATGGAATTACTTTTTGGATAGATCTCATTTGATCCGAGTTTAGGTGCTTTTGTGCGCGAATATATGATATTGCTGGATCTTGACTGAGTATTCCTCTACTATCAAATCTGGGCGGCTGGGAATTGTAGAAAGTTAGAAGGAACTACAACATGCCAAACTTAACTTGAGAAATAGGAAATGGAAAGAGATTGTATTCTAATCACCTTAAGGTCAATAATCATCCTTCTCAAATGTGTACCATGCAAGCTTTCAGTAAACAACTGTATAAGATTGAACCTGCAACAAGTTGAAATGTAATGGAATCACTGCATTTAGTTCGTCCAATAAAATTTGCTGACAGAGGACGACGATTCAGAATGAACATGAAAAAAGGAAAAAAACCTCATGATCGCAAAAGAAGAAGAAACTTCATCCTTGCTAATCTTCCAAACTTGCTGAACGAGGTTACCAGTAACTGATGAAGGACCAGTCCCTGGAAGCCTTAAACGCCTGGATAAAGATACCTGATGCATAAGAAAGTTACAGATTTCTGAAGAGATTAGTAACAGGGAGAAACCATGACAATACAGTCGAAGATTTATGAACCCATGTTTGTCATGACTCTTAAAGTTCAAATGTAGGAGTTAGATATACATGAAAGTAATGGTGGTTCTTACAGATAGGTGAGATTGACTAATGTCACATACAATTCCACTTGCAACAGGAACACGTCCAGATTCTGTGCTCAGTATCTACAACAAGATTATTTATATAAAAGTCAGATATTAGCCACATGAATAAGGCTACAAAAAACTTAAGTAGACACATTCATTTGCATAGTAATATACATACAGCTTTGAACCACGAGCTAACAGATAAAATTCATCCAAGTCTAAATTGAAAAAGTAAACAACAAAAATGTACAAAGAATACACAGATAATACTCTAGAAAAAATCGCACACAAGTAACAAGAAAATCTAATAACAACTCTTTTACCGAATGTGTCAATTGAACATCCTCACACCTATAACAAAGTGTAAGTATGAATAACATTTCTTATTTTTTAAGGGCAATCTCCTAGACTATTCATAGTATAAGATTTCCAGTAAGATATGCAAGTACTTATTTTGAAGGGAATATGCAGGTATCATATGCAGAATAAAAAAGAACGAAGTTCAGTAAATATAATGTACCATATCATACCACATAATCGCCACATTTAAGGCTGCAGTTAAGATTGCTTGATTCATGTTCTGAAAAATCAGATTGTCCATGTGGTTCATGTTGTACAAAACTATATATGTATCTGCCATTTCCGGAAAAATCACCAACTGGGAATCCACTTTTAACATCAAGAACAAAGGACAAAGTGCTCCTGTGAGAGTCCTCTCCTTTTATTCTGGATGGATCTAGCATTTCTTTCTTATTAACCTGGAAAGTTATAAATATCAGTACACTGTAAGGTTCACATTCTTTTAGCCAACACGAGAGTCAGGAAGAAAAGTGACACGAATCGACCTTAGATACTTTAGCTTCCAGATCAATCAACGAATCCCAATGTTTGAGAAACTTAGTATGAGGAGCATTTAAGTGACCAACCAGGTCAGTAAACAAGCAACCAAGTCCACTGCTCTCAGAATTGCCTCCAGAAGCCTAAACCATGGAGAAATTTTCTACTAATATCATTAAAAGTTATGAAGATCAGGGAAACATTAATAAAGTGGTGGAAAGTAGAAGTTCCACATAATAACAGGATGATAATACATTAACCATTAGAATTATTCAGAAATTACAAAGCTCTAAAAACATGAACAAGCTGACTTCAAAAGGTAGCTGATTATATTAAATGAGGAAATTGCAAAATTCAGAATGGGGAAAATTCAACTTTTATCATTTAAGAGGAGAAATAAATATCTCATTTCATACGAAGGGAAGCTTATAGAAGGGACAAATTATCCAACTTAAAAGCATTGATTTGTCTAACTTAGGAAATATAAACAACAGTGCATCAACGAGAAGGAAATATCAGTGCTATAATAGGATATATCATCTAATACCTGAAAAGGAAATAGCAAGAGGCAGAACAAAAAAATGAACATAATTGAATATCTTGATTTTATAAGGTATGTAATACATGAAAGTATTTCTTGGAAATTGAAAGTTGTGCATGCTCAAGTTTAAAATTGCCCAAAACTAGCTATTGTAGACTTCTCAGAAAAGCGCTTTTTTCTTAATATTATGTAGAGCATGCTTCTTTCACCTTGTGATAGATAGCACAGAAATTGAGGTGGCGACAGCTTTTGCACATTGCCAAATTCTGCACAATTAACCAAAACTGGAATGAAAAACCTTTGGATCAAACCATATTAATGGGAAGATCTGTTAGTCCTACCTGCAACATTGGAGGCAAATTTTGTGTTTTTGATGCCTTCAAGATATCAGTTGCAAGCTCATTTCTGCGCATAATTAGTCCAATCAGATCTGACCGTTGAACTTTAATTCCCTATGAAAGAAATATAGAGTAAGATAGTGCAAAGTCACTCCTTTCTGAAGCATATGAGCTAGCCTTACTCGTGTTTGATTCGTACGAAGATAATATAGAAGTCCAGAATCAATATCACTTTTCGAATATCTGAAAGATGACAAATTTCACTTAAAATATCAGCTTATACAATGGTTGAAAAATGCAATAGAAGCTAAAACATGCAAATTAGAACCTTTCCGACATCAGCAAAGTGTAGAGTATCACTTGAGCTGAATGTTCCATTGCAGACTGCATAGATAAGAAGAAGAGTGGAGGTTTTGATATTGTACTGTAACTTGTAAAAGACTAGAAAAAACACTTCAAATGAAGAACAGAAAATTTGGATATCAACCAACCAGATGTTTCAGATCGGAAATTATAATTTCAGTGAACACTATATGCAAACACACAAGAAGTCTAAAAGGAAATATGAAGCAGATTGTGTATGCATATTACTTTTCATCAAACAAAGTAAACTACCTGAACTCTATACCAACAGATCAACAGAAAAATTGCATGTCTGTCAATCCCGTAATGCATTTAAACTTTACATGAACATAAAAAAATCAACAGGAAACATATTCAACAACCATAAGCATTTGAAAGAAACACAACAAATGCAATATTGTAATGAATAGAATAAAAGGTTACACCTTGTGCCATTCACTATGAGTCTTTGATTATAGGCTTATCAGATATATATTACCTGACCACTGGTTCCTTTTCCAGTCTTGAATTCTAGAGGCATAATTGTCTCATGTTGTGCAGTAACACTTGAACCAATATTTACACGAACTGAAGCATCAATAACTCCTTTCAATCCATATCTTGGAGCCCATGCCATTTCTTCAATGTCAATAACCTGAATACTCCACATAGATGTTACAAGTGACAGCTTCGGTGTCTACAAAGCTCCAGAAAAGAAAGATTTTCCAGACAAAAGACTTTGTTTCACTGCAAAGATTTTAGTTTTCAAAACTGAACGTTGTGCAGCTTGATGCATATGGTACCAAACTGGATTGGCGACCAAAAGAGGGTTTTCAAATTTAGCATTATCAGCTTGTGGGAGAGAACACATACATTAAACAAATTCTTGGTCTGCAAATGAGATTGCATATTAATTTGGTTTGTTATACCTTACTCTATTTATTGAGAGAGCAGAAACATGACCATTTTTATTATTCTTATCTTTCCTCGACGAAGTTGATGTTTAGGAATATTAATTATTTTGATTATTCTGCAGGAGAAAATTCACTAAATGCGATTATAGTAACTGTAGGCATGACTCCAAAGAAAATTCTTAGAAGGTTAGCAACTATCCTATTTGATGTAAATTGTACAACAAATGTATCGATGTATATGTAACCATTTGCCCAAGTTAATTAGCAAGGATCACAAATACCATGATAAATTTGTTTTCCAAGCTAATGTTAGTATTTGCTATAAAGTGAGTGAAAAATTTATGTTAAATCAGTGTTTGATATCAAGTCCTACCTCACTTATGCTGACAGCCTTTGATCCATCAGGATGCCCAAAATCAACAGTACCACCATTATTCTCCTGATGGCATATGAGAAAATGTTAGGATATTGCCAAAGTATATATATAATATACTGTAATGCAAACTTGTGGAGACTATATGAAATTAAGAAACTTCATGAGTCTGGAAAAAGTATATATACACAAATAAATACATACATACATACATACATACATACATGTATATACTGGGAGATGAAGCTTTGGGCAATAATTTGAATAAGTAAACATATAAGAATGGATCTTAAAATTATAGAGGCATATGTTAAGGAATAGAACTGCAAACTAAAGAAATAACAGTTCAAAGATTAAAAAAATGGCATTCATTGATTTAAGTAGTTGTGGTTGCGTATGACAACCTTGAACTTTAGCAATAACAACATCAATATTATTTCCATTTCCATGATCATCTATTCACTTGCATTTTTTGCATTTGTCATTGATATCAGAGCCACAAGGATCCTAAAATGGTGAATGCACATTTCACAATCCAAAATTTTCCTCCACCCAACATCAACCCAATTATTCCACCCTTCAGTCCATTTTCTCAACAATAATCAGCCTGGAAGTACAAAGAAATTGCATCCATCCAGGAGAAATCATCAAAAGTTTATTTCGCAAGAAGAAGATGAAGTTAAAAGTTCGTGATGATCCAAAAACTTCCACAACATCTTCACTATGAGATGGGATTTTCTAAGTTTTGGAGACATTGACATTGAACCTACTTAATATTATCATTCAATTTCTTTCTTTCATCCTTGAGGGCAAGGCGAATTTTAGGAGCTGCATTAATAGATTCTACTTTGTATTAGTTAAGAAGACAATCGTTTGATTAAGAAAATAGTGTGTAGTTATATAGTCCACAATGTTCTAGTGGTGCATGTTCTTCATTATTAGCATTGTTATATTTTTTTTAGAAGGTAAGGATGTAACCCCTATGTAACCATCCATTGAAATTTTATTAATCATAATTACAGTTACATGAATGTGTCAAAATTTAATCCCTTATCCGCCCCATCACCATACTATTTGTCACTAACATAATATTCTCCACATAACATATTTCTTCCTGGAAAATACACCCATTTCTTTGTATCCAAATCGCTCATAAAAAACCAAGGAAAACCACATCATAACCTTCGGGCGTAAACTTGCAATGGAAGGTTTTGGCTGCCAGAACGGAAGGTTCTCCAAAATTCTGCAAAGGATCGATCACCAATACATGCAAAGCCAGCTCTAACCCACACTTCTTTTGCCACCAAACACTTGAAAAACAAATGGCTTAATCCTCCACTGGTGTAGCACAGAAAACACAAGTATAATTTGCACCTTGCATCCACCGAAAAATATAATTGCACGTTGGAAGCTAGGCCGTCTCATGAGCCATGCATATTGGGATTTTTGTTTGCCATATCAATGCAGACGACATGCAACTCTGTGTCACTCAAACAATTAGCTTTGTCATATTTGTAGATAACTAAATCCTTGCATTAGAAATAAAAGGATAGATTCTAGAATCTTTTTCTGTCTTTTAAAAGTTTATTTATCAACCTTATAACTGAAGAGATTTGTCCTCTTGAACAAACAAGTTATTACTTATTAATAATCATTATGTCTAGGATCCTTGCACTTTTACTATTAATAACATGTATCTTTCCATTTCCACAGTCATCTCGATTCACTTATATTTTTTGCATCCATCACAGTGTTGTCCAACAAGTGCCGAAGCTGAACCTTCCATGATTATAAAGACATCTCCTCTCCTTCCATATATGAATAGTGACTAAAAGTTTGTTTCAGAATAAAGCTGGGCTGCATCACGCTAATACAACAGTTCAAGAATGTTGTTATCTTAGACCCCAAAACCCCAACTGAGTTTGAACATTTGGCATGTAGGCAAAGCATCTACGTACTGCAATCAAATGTCACTTGTGATGACTTTCTCTTGGAATCAAAGTGTTGAAAAGAACCCTACACCAATGTATGCATATTGGATACAGCAAATGAGAGTCCTACTAAAATGTAGGCTTCCCTTTTCATTTATTAAGCGCTCTTAGATAGGCTAGCATGTTATGCCAGCAAGACTACTAGCAGCTTACAATTAGTAGCCTTATAAAATTATTGTTCTTGATAAGTTATTGAACATATTTGATGTTAAAATGAATTATCTTGTGTCAGTGGAGAAATAGGATAGCTTGCACATAGTTCAGTGTCACAATTATTTAACAAACACTGTAAACTTTCATGTGTATCGATTTGTTTACAGTATTTCCTACTTTTGTCAGAGAAGAGGTTAACTTTTCATAGTGCATGAATTATTTAATATCGGAGTTTTGGATTAAACACTAGATTATTCAGATGTGAAAGAAAATACCTTAAATAAAACCTGAAATGGGCCAGTAGCCACATATTTCTCTGCAGAAGTGAACTTAAGCATACAAATTAGAATTTTCAAGAGTACAGGATTTAATTTATTTTTTGAGGAAACAGGGTTTAAATTCTTATTGACATAACCATGTCATTCCTCGGATGGCATAGTACTGTATTTTTTCACGTTGGAACAAGTTAGGTAACATAATTTGTTCTGTGATCCAATACTCAAACACGCATTCAAAAATTCAGAAACTACAGGAAAGTCTTTGATATAAGCTGAAACTCTTCCATCATGCAAGAGTGGTGTGAATTGGCTGATACACTTGGGTATCAATGACAACTTAAACATCCATTCTCAATTCTATACAAGCTGAAACTCTTCCATCATGCAAGGGTGGTGTGAATTAGCTGATACACATGGGTATCAATGACAACTTAAACATTCATTCTCAATTCTTCGTCAAACAAAAAATATTTGTTCTCAAATTTATTGAGGAAATAGACTATGCAAATACCAAAGAGAGTGGACCTAATTAAAGGATACCATGAACGTTGCATGATATATCACCATCATTTTCACCATACCATATATCACACATCTAAGTTGAGCAGCTACCCTGAGTCCTAACTAATTGAAAATTGAAGTGTCTACGCATAGCCGAGAACTTTGTTGCTGAAGGTTTTAAACCAAAGCAAGACGGGCACACGGAAAATCTGGGAATGAGATTTTTTGCAATAGAAATTATGTTGAATATTATGAACCTGTTTTAAACAAATATTAATGTGAAATATCCATGATAATTTACTGCCTACGGGTCAGTGTTATTACAAATCAAAGGTCTGCCTCTATATCTCGCATACAGAAGTAAACTGAGAAACTGTGATAGATACTACAACCCCAAAACAATAGTATATATTGAAAGAAGAGTATGAATGATCCATGCTTAGTACCTCTCCCTGCTTAAAACATTTCAGCCAATTCAATATCATTGGAATGGCATCAATAAGCTTCGAATATATATCTTTTTCATTGTCTGCATAAGAAGGTCAGTGTTTAGTGTGCAATCCAAGGGAGATGACAAGAAAAAATGATATAAAACCTGAGATGGTTGAATCAATGAATTCATTGAAAAAATTTGGAAAAGTATTGAAATTGAATAATCATCCTTTTGTCTATTTTAAAAACTTTTTGAACGATTTGCAAAAAACTCGAGTAAGATTGCAAGGCTCCTTTACCCCCACAAGCATATAAGTTCTCAATGTTTCTTTGGATAACTATCGTTGCATATTCCTCCAAGAACTCTCGTGAAGGTAATTCCTTGAGAAGTCCAGCCTTCAAATTAAACAAATATAAGATGAAACATGTCAATCAGAAGGGAACTTTAAGAGACAACAGTTACAAACTAAGATGAAGAGATTTCTTAGAGCAAAAAACCTGAAAGAGTTGATGAAGCATGGTACCAGTCAATGCAACAGAAGAATGCTCAGAACTCTTCAGTCTTTCATCAAGCACAGCTCGCCTTGGGCAAGTGAAACTAGATGCAACCTGGAAAATTTAACAAGTTTATTTTATTCAAATAAAGATGATGCAGCCAAAACTATTTGTTAATTTCTGCAACACGTTCTGAAGGCCAAGACAATGATTAAACATTATGACAATTCTGTTCATCACAATAGCAATCTAGAGATGAAACATTTACCCGTGTCCCAGATAAAAGGATCTCTGGATGGACAATGACAAGGTTCTTAGCATGATCAACAATGCATTTTCCCTCATCATCAAAATCACCAACCGTGCTTACAGTATCACCTGGCCCAATCAAGCTATAAAACCTAAGAAAAGGTAGAAAATAAAGTCTCTCATTTCTATCATGACAAAGACTTTTAAAACCATATGGAAAAGGACAGTTTTATGAATATAAGCTCTAAACAACATTGATCTATGTCAATGCACGTTACAGGGGAAGTGAATAAGCACTTTAAAAGGAGGAAAGTTCATATTTATACTAACCACTCATCACAAAGATATAAAATCCTCTCTTGTCCATTTCGATCATTTAGTAATCGAAGAATCTATAAGGATGAAAGATCTTTCAGTTTATATCCTAAAAAGTTCATGAATATAAATTCAATTACACGCCAAAGATTTCGATTGCACCTTGACAGGCGATTGGCTACACAGTGAATTTGATGACTCGTGTTTTTCTGACACCTTTAGCAACGAAAGATAAAATGATAAGATCATAAACCCGTACCAGACTTGGTAGAAGGATCACGTAAATGAGCAACATACCTCCAATACCAGAAAAGAGTTGCAATCTAAAGGAACATGAGTTGATGGAGGGTTTATCAATCTTTGTCCTAGAGGATGAGTTTCATTTTCAGATTGAGGTTTAGCATCAACCAGATCTCGATGACTATAAATCCTAGGTTTGTCGAGCATTGTTTCGTCAGTAATTACATCTTCAACTTGGTCAAGAAGCTCCAGCAATGTCTGAAAAGGAAAATCGCCAAGTAGCATTATATCAGCATACATATAAAGAAGAGGTACAAGAAAAATAAGAGACAAATCCAGTCGAAAGCATATTTAATTATTTAAATTATACCTTTCTGTACTGCCGATGATCTAACACTTCAGGTTCTCCGTTGCAAGCTACCCCATCAATTGCCTGCATTTCATGGAAAAATATTCACTAGATATTCATCTTCAGCGTAAAATTTAGATTTTTTAAACTCTTCAAAGATAAAAGCAATTCAGGTACCTCCTTGGATTCATATGGCAGAGATGGCGGAGTACGAAATGGGCTCTTAAAGTTCTTCGGATTAGTATCACTTTTTGTATCACCATTGCTGGCATTGTAGCAGTAGATAATTTGATCAGCAACTGAGGCCATTGTTGATGAAGTTGATGATATCTCAGATACCATTGTGGTAGAAGATGAAACACACTTTTGGAGCTTCTTAACAGAACAGGAAAAATCCTACACATAAAGTATGGATTTTTTTTAACTAAAAGAAACCAAAAGATCAGTTCTTTTTATGACAAAGCGCCTGGAAATATTATGCGACTAACTTGCTTATCGGAGCATGGTTTTAATAAAGGCAGCACTTGTGCACTGGAGTTTTCCTGAAAGATATTTGCTGCCCCTGGCAACTGCTTGGAGGCAAGCGACCGCAGACGCTCATTGACAGGAGAAATCTTCCAAGTGATTTCGTCCCCACCATCATCTTGGCTTTGCTTTATCAGCTGGACACAATTACGAGAGATTAACGCCCTACTGCCCAAGAAAGGGAAAGAAAGGAAGCAACTTTGGATAGAATCACGAATTAGAACAGGGCCGAGGAGCTTACCATTCCCGGAGAAAACTTGAATCGCTTTGAAGAGATATTTCTGGAGATCTCCGGAGAGGCCTGCGACAGAACCTCATCGGCTTCGGCCACGGCGGCCACGGGAGGGGGCAGCCGGTCGGCGATCGACGGAGCATTTGGAAGAGGATCGGGGTTTGACGGGGCAGCGGTGGCCTGGGACTGGGAGTGACGCTCGAAAAAATGCTGGATGCCATACCTGGATGGCTGCGAAGGGTTGGGCTTCTTGGAAGAAGTGGAGGAAGAAGAAGAGGCAGCGGCTGATCGCTTCCTTGGTGCCATTGCAGGAGGTGTGTCGTGCTCCGGTTGAAGCTCAAGAGGATTCTTGGAGGAGGCGGAGAGCGAGGCGGCGACGGCGCATCAGCGACAATGAGAGCGGAGAGAGAAAGAGAGGGAAAGCCAAGAAGAACATAAAGGGATAAAAAAATTCCCGCTCAAATAAAAATCCTCCGGAATTTTGCAACGAATAAATAGGTAAAATGAAATATATATATATAAAGGTTATTTTTACCTGGAATATAATTTATTTCCACGACTATCTTGGAATTATAAATTTATAAATTTTTATTTCTATGTTTTTTTTCAAAATTCCACATGAGTATTTCCATTAGATTTTTTGTTTACTACTTACACTATACTATATTTTAGTAAAAATACAGAAACTTAAAATCTAGAAAAAAAGAAGAAGAGGGGATTGCCCTGTATCAAAGAGAGGATGCTACATCTTCTCGCTTTTTTTCTAATTTATTTTAGTTTTTTTTTATTTTTATTAAAATATATTATAGTATAAATAATTGGGAGGGCAAAAAGGTCATTCTTTGACTAATAAAATAATTAATAGAAAAATTGATCTATTTTGAAAAATATATAAATTCATCATTAAGAATTACATATGAAATAAGTTTAGTTTTTTTAGTCAAATATATTGCATTGAGAATATTTTTTTAATTTTACTTGGGGTTATTAGTTTCGATTAATTTATATCGTTCAAAGCTCAACACTTAATTATGATGAATTAGTCTTCTAATAAAAAAATAAGTTTGACTTTGTTTAAGAAAAATTTCTTACCGCTCTATTATAATCTCCATCAAAATATGGATGCTCCCGGTTAACACTCGTACTACATGTATCTTTTTTCATTGTTAAAAAACTAAACTTTCGCTTATGATAACAACATTGTTAGATTAATTTGATGGATGCAATCGAATTCAGCAAGTGATTATTACATTGTTCTTTTATTAGTTTAAACTATTGAATCGAACAAATAAGCATTTATTAACTATTCTTCTAAGTTAAATATTCTTGCACGATATCAAATTTAAGATAGAAAGTCATTAATTTAAGCAATATAATGGGATATGAACTGAATAATTTACATTGCGCACTTTTTAACCAATAATTTATAGTGCACACTAGTCTAATTTGAATCTATGAAGCATAAATACATTTCAATAACGAGGGACTACCTACACATTTTGGGGGGTTCAAGTAAACATTTTCCATTGTAAGATATTTTCTGCTTATGGATGCATTTTTTTTCCTTTGAATATCTAACATGAATTTAAAACAGAAAATGTTACAAAAAATTTAAAACAGAAAGAAACAGTTATGAGCGACAAGTAACTTATGAATTTACTTTTTTTTTCAATTATAACAAAAAAAAAGAGGTAAATGGGAGTATATAATACTTTGATCTAAAGTTCGGTGCTTTTAATATTTATATTCTGATGCGTCATAATCAAACTAATTATGTACCTAAAAATAATTATAATGTATCCATCAGACTAATCCAACAATTCAAAGTATCATAAAGTAAAATTCATGATTGTTATTGCATTAATAAACAGATTTTAACTCTGTTGATCATAATTAGCTGAGTATTAAGTAATAACGTAATATATATTATTTAATCCATATAAGATAACAAGTATTACTATTGTACTACATGATTAATATGTCCTGTTTTAGTATATAGATTAGTTGGAAGATAAAAAAAAATGACAACAAATAATTGAGCATATACATGATTTTCTGATTTTTTTTAAAATACAGTTCCAATAATCATTCTCCTATGTTGAAACCTTCAAATATATTTTTAATCACTTTTAATCATTCTCCTTGTTATGTTGAATGATAACATAAAATTGGAAAATCTATAAAAAAAATAAAGTTGTTTTGTTTTTTGAGCAGAAATCTGAAATTTATTTTAATTGATTTTTTATGTATATTTTATTTAAATTCAAACGAGGGGTAATTGCTTATTGAGAGTGTCTTCGGATTGAACGGGAAAAAAAGATAATGAACGAAAGGATAAAAAATTCATATTCCGGTAGCATTTTTTTGGATGAAACATAAAAGTTAATCTCAATTTTTAACTAACTATGAATTATTTATCCCAAATTATAATTGAATTATCTTCCTTTTTTCTTTTCTTCTCATTCCTTTCTCTATTCAAACACATTCTTAAATAGATAAATAAATATAAAATGGCCAAGTCATTTACTTAAATTGCATCACATATGCACTGTAATTTATTTTAAGTTGGTTCTACTATGGATATGTTTTAACTTTTACACTTTATCATCATCTTGCAATCATATGCACCCCTAAACCAAAAACCTAAAAGGAGGAATTGAATATTTGAAGAAAAAAAGAAGTGAAGCTAAAAAAAAGTATAAAGTTTCACTCTAAGTAGTTGCTAGCTCCGCTCCCATAAAATTTTCATGTAAATTTTGGTTAAACCAAATTCTTCATCCATAATGATTTCACTTTAGTTCTTATCCCTAAGTCGCTATAAAGACGCTTCAAAGTGAAGAAGAAAAAACAAATTGTTAAAAATATAGAGATTTGCTACTTTTATATGGTTATGAAATGGTCTTCGGCTTGTTCAAAATTATTATCTTGCAACGAAGATTGTCAAGTTCAAGTTTCTACCTAAACTTATTTTAGGGACATATTCGTGTAATAAAATCGTAAAATTGTAAAGACTTAGAATTTAAATATAATATTACTTTAATGATAATAAATATTAAAATGATATCAAATATGATAATAAATATATTAAAAAACTAAAATTACATGATAAATCAATAATTCAAATGTCACTAATATATTCTAAGCTTGGCAAGTTTGAACGTACATAGAGATTTAATTAAATTCATGTAAGTTTGTATTAGTAAACTCATAAATTTTATTTACTAATAAATAAATTGTATAAAATAAGTATCATATTCATTATATGATATTTTTTATTAAGTAATATTATTTTGTTGTCGTCATCGACATAATTTCCATAAAAAGTAAAATATTACATCCTTATAATATATTGTTCATAATGTTATTTATTTTTATTTAAGTATTGTGGTCCAAATAATGAATAATAAAGAAAACTATTAGCAATTTAATATTAATAAATCACTTCAATAATAATATATTATTGTAGCTTTGTTGCTATCATATTTCAATTTATTACAATATCATAGTTTTAAGATTTTTAATATGATTAGAATTTAGAAAAAAATACAGTGAAAATGCTAAAAGAAAATACAAAGTAAAAAGAAAAATAATAATAATGCAAATAAAAAACTTGGTAACATCAGGATTTGAACATATGTCCTGTAGTTGGTAATGGCAAGTACCAAACCTAAAAAAAATCACCAATCCACTTGTGTACTAAAGTCATCGAATATACTACTTCACTTGTACGAACAAACGCATCTACATGTTTTTTAACAAGTTGAAATGTATCTAAGTCCGTTTTACTCTTATTTTCGATTTTAGGCCGAGTCAACTCGTTTTAGTACCCTAAAAATATGAAAACGTAAGTTTTTAAATATTAAAACTAGTTTTTGATAACCTTGCTTGCAACTACCAATATACAAAGTACACTTTACATAGACTATGGAATTAGATTAATCAGATGCTTGAAGAGAAATTAATTACTTAAACTTATGAGTCAATAAAAAATTCCATTATATAATTAGACTTCAATGGTAGTTTTATGATAATTTGAATAACTAAAGGTAGATTTTTTTTTCTATTACAACGAGAGGTTCTCGACTTGATACATGAAAAATGAATACTGAAAATAAAAGAATACGTAAGTCTTATTAGTGAAAATCAAACTGGAGACATGTTGATACTCAAGTCGAGAGATGAGTCATTACACAAACTCTCTTGTTCTCAAAATAGAGAATTTTTCTTAAGATACAGGAAATCACCATGTATACCTTCTAGATCAATTGAAAGTCATTAGTTTGCTTCAAATTATTAAGGTCACTTCTAAAATTCAACATCCATTGACCTCGATA
The DNA here is from genome assembly GCA_001647135.1 of Pontederia paniculata. Taxonomy (NCBI): domain Eukaryota; kingdom Viridiplantae; phylum Streptophyta; class Magnoliopsida; order Commelinales; family Pontederiaceae; genus Pontederia; species Pontederia paniculata. Next base: position 30,400 of record LTAE01000363.1, on the reverse strand, counting down.
AAATTAATATAGTACTCCATATTGATTACTTTTGACTAAGTATAATATAATATGGACATGCATACATGATTCATGATTATTACATTCCTCTAGTCACGAGCATAGCATTATGATGCATTTGTGGATATTGTAATATCAAATGTGCATTTGATATGATACAATATAAGCATTTTATGTTATTATTTTGTGAATTCTGATGAATAGACAAATGCTATTAAATTGCTTTTATTTATAATATTTTATGCTTAACTATGTGTTTTATTCAACTTTAACATGTGATAAATAACTTATGCATTTTCAGTTTATTGAGATGTCATTTGTCGTATTACTGTTCTAATATTTTTATATCGATAAATTAGTTTTTGTCATTGTGCTTGACAATCCTATAGCAACGTTAAATGAGTTTTGATCAAATGTGTTCTTTGCCAGGACTTGTAAGAGCTATGTTTGGATGTATATTATAAAAAAGGAGGTTGTTGAAGTATATTGCCACGGGCTCACAATTTTAACTCGTGCGACCTTAACCTTCTTCTCTTTTCTAGAGGTTAAGTCAGCCTATAAACGATCCTTCAAGGCCCTCGCCTTAACGGAATTTTGGATCACTTCATAAACCAATCAGCAACTCTTAACACAACAATGCACACGTACGAGAATAAGTGGAAAGGATGACTTTTTATTATCACAAGTCCAAGCGTTCACTCCTTGATGTCCTCTGGGTCCTCCGCCCAACACCTAGCAGCTCTTTCTTTATACAACACCCTTAGGTAGTTAAAGTAACTACCTCAGTTACACATGCCATCCAAATTTGAACACACTCATCTTTTATGGCACACATCAAAACCCGATACAAATAAACAACAGTCAACCAACTGTTGCCTTGGCACCCTTTGGAGCATTCGCACCCTTTCACATGGGAACTTCCTCCAAACTGCCCAACTTGCCAAACTACCCATACAAAGGCATCCCCTCACTGAATACATAGACACTTGCATAACCACCAAGTAGTTATTTACCCTTGGCAACTTCCCTTCAAATTTCTTCCTTGAATTGGCACTCTGTTATCGCACCTCTTCACCAAGCAATATTTCACCCTTGAAGTTGACAACCTGTCATCTTGATCCAGCAACCGCCTTTGAGTAGTTTCCATAATCGCCTCGTGGTAGTTATTCTAACCACCACCCATCCAACTCTCCCGATTTGAGCAAGGAGTTCACCACACTCGAACCACTTGGGCGAGCCCTCATGGCCTGATGGAGCGTTACAACTCTCCCCCGCCCAAATCATTGCCGTCCCGGCAATGATGGCTGCATTGAAAACCTGCAAGAGAAAATCATCTCCTGCTCCTTGGAGAGTCTCCTCCTTTTACCTTGTTAACATTTCACCGCATTAACAATACTCTTACACAAAACCGCAGAACCTTGCTCCTGTCGATGTCAAACCGCACCAACATACTTTTCTGCAAAACCGCAGAACCTTGGACATTGTTTTCCTTCAACATCCAACCTTGTCTTCAACTCCCGAAGACCCTTTTCCTTCATTTGCTATACCACGAAGCCTTGTTGATACTACATCATACCAACAATATTTCTCCCTTTGCAAAACCGCAAAGACCTTTGTCTTCATAACCCGAAGACCATTTTCTTCCTTCGCTACACCATGAAGCATGTTGATACTACACCATACCAACAATAATCCTTCCTTTGTCAAACCGCAAAGATCTTTGTATTAAAAAACCAGAAGACCTTTTTCTTCCTTTGCTACACCACGAAGCCTTGTTGATACTACACCATACCAACAATAATCATTCCTTTGCCAAATTGCAAAGATCTTTGTCTTCAAAACCCGAAGACCCTTTTTCCTTGTCTTCAACACCGAAGACCTTTCAGACATTCAAGGACTTTGATGTGTCCTTGACCCCTTCCTACCTCTTGTGGCACGTTGTCTGCCTCATGCCACACCCAAACTCCAAATCTTTTAATTTGAAGTGTCACTCCTTGCGGAGCCATCCCGAAGATAAAATTGCATGCCTCCCAAGTGTCGCACCGACACTATCTTCTTCCTTGGTGGTTGTCATCGTGTTCAACTCCTTGGCCTTACCACAATCTCTTTTCAGATGTGGTCCGCCACACTTAAAACACTCAACTTTCCATGGTCTGCCACCCTTCTCCGGTTTGGCCTGCCTCTCGACCTTGCCATCCTTGTCATGGTGAGGTTTATATCCCCCACTGAACTGCCTGTCCACCCATTTCCCTTTGATGACTCTCTCCAAGTCCATCAATTTCTCGGCATGCACAATCGCCTCGGACAAGGAAGTAACATCCCTTGCCTGAATTTCCCTTGCTACCCATCTTTGTAGTCCATCCATGAAATAGAAGAGTTGCGCTTCCTGGGGCAAATCTCCCACTTCTAGCAATATTGCACGAAACTCACTGATGTATTCGTTGATCCCGCCAACTTACTTTAATCCTCACTTTTCATGGACATCGCCCAAGCATTAGTCGGGTAAAATTCTCTTTTGATATCGGCCTTGAACTTTTTCCAAGTTACAATCCACAATTCTACTCGAGTCTCCGCTTCCCTTTGATGCCACCACAAAGCAGCATCCATCTCCAAATAACACATCATTAATTAGATCCTTGAGGCATCTTCGATGACGTTCATGTCTTTGAATCCAGTTTCAAGTCTCCACATGAATTCATCAAAAACCTTGGCATCTCGTGCCCCTCCATACTTTGTCGGTTCTAGCCTGACAATCTTCCTTGGTGCTCTAGCAACCTGAGCACCACTGCTCACACCACCATGTGCCTTCAACACTAGGATTTTTGCCTCCAACAGTTTGATCCTATCCTGGTGTTGTGCCTCCACGTGGGTCATCATTTCTTTGGTGGCCTGCAACGCAGCATTGTTCGCCTCCAAAGAATTCAAGCATTTGGTGAGATCCTCATAACTCACCAAGCGCTCCTCCATAGCAACCATGCGTTCCAGCAAATCCTGGTATGTCATGCTCTGCCCTGCTTCTTTCAATGAAGCAGCACTTTCCGCAATCCAGACCTTCTGTGCTGCTTTCTTTTTTCCCTTTCGGCCTTCGCTCAGCATCATCTCCTGATTCCGCGATGAAAAAAACTAGGCTCTGATACCAACTGTCACGAGCTCACAATTTGAACTTGTGCAGCCTTAACCTTCTTCTTTTTTCTAGAGGTTAAGTCAGCCTACAAGTGATCCTTCAAGGCCCTTGCCTTAGCGGAATTTCGGATCACTTCACAAACCAACTAGCAACTCTTAACACATCAATGCACACGTAAGAGAATAAGGGGAAATGATGACTTTTTATTATAACAAGTCCAAGCGGCCACTCCTTGGTGTCCTCTAGGTCCTCCGCCCAACACCTAGTAGCCCTTTCTTTATACAACACCCTTAGGTAGTTAAAGTAACTACCTCAGTTACACATGTCATCCGAATTTGAACGTACTCATTTTTTATGGCACACACCAAAAACCCATACAAATAAACAATAGTTAACCAACTATTGCCTTGGCACCCTTTGGAGCATTCACACCCTTTCACATGGGAACTTCCTCCAAACTGCCCAACTTGCCAAATTACCCATACAAAGACATCCCCTCGTTGAATACATGGACACTTGCATAACCACCAAGTGGTTATTTACCCTTAGCAACTTCCCTTTAGATTTCTTCCTTGAATTGACACTCTTTCATCACACCTCTTCACCAAGCAATCTTTCATCTTTGAAATTGTCAACTTGTCCTCTTGATCTAGCAACCGCCTTTGAGTAGTTTCCATAACCGCCTCGTGGTAGTTATTCTAACCACCACCCAGCCAACTCTCCCGATTTGAGCAAGGAGTTCACCACACTCGAATCACTTGGCCGAGCCCCATATTGTGGCCTGGCGGAGCGTTACAATATGGTACCAAATTTGTACAACTTAAATAGTAAGCACTTGTTTTGAATGTTCAAATATAGATCGCGTGATTTTGATTAATTCAATTATGTTATCTAAACTAACTATAGCACTCTGCCACACATCTTGTTTGATAATCCATAATATTAGTATATCATAATTTATAAGTTAAATCAAAGTTTGAAACGGAATCTTAAAAGATACAATAGTATATAATTGTTGGATCAATGTAAAAAACATTGTATACATATGTAGGGCAAAAAATATTTTTAATATATTTTTAGGATTATTTTTATTTATGAACTACCGTGAAATTTTATATCTATCCTTAAATTATAAAATTGAATAGATTTAGATCTAAAATTTTCTCAATTAATCAATTTCATCCACTAGTCCAATTTTCTAATTTTTCGAATTCTCCCTACTCTCTCTTATCTCGTCTTTCTTTCTCTCTCTCGATTCCGTGCGCTCCACTCTCTTTCTCTCTCGCATCTCTCACTCTCCTCTCCTCTTTCTCTCTCTCACCTTACTTGTGCGTGCAAGCGAGGAGAAAGAGAGAGAGGAGATAATGAGAGAGAAAGAGAGTGAAGCGCGTGGAGGAGAGAGAGAGAAAGGAGATAGATTAGAAAGAAAGAGTAGAGAGAGGAGAGAAAAAGAAAGATATGATGTTAACAACAACAACAATAACAAAGCCTTATCCCACTAGGTGGGGTCGACTACATGGATGATACGATGCCATTGCGTTCTATCAATAACCAAATTTTTAGGTATATTATTCGCTAATAGATCTCGTTCTATTAGCTCGCCAAGTGTTCGCTTTGGTCTCTCTCTCTTTTAATTGGACTCCAGATTGTTTGCTCTNATTGCGTTCTATCAATAACCAAATTTTTAGGTATATTATTCGCTAATAGATCTCGTTCTATTAGCTCGCCAAGTGTTCGCTTTGGTCTCTCTCTCTTTTAATTGGACTCCAGATTGTTTGCTCTACCCTCCTTACTGGCGCATCTAATGACCTTCTCTGAACATGACCAAACTAATTCAAACGATTCTCTACAATCTTCTCGCTAATAGGGGCCACTCCGACTCGTTCACGTATATGGTCATTTATAATCTTATCCTTTCTAGTATGACCACACATTCATCTCAACATTCTCATTTTAGCTTAACATTTGATCAATTAAAGATATGATGTTAACAATAAGGGTAATTTTTTTAATAAATTAAAATAATTTGAAAAAAAAAATAAAAAATGGATTGATGAAGAAAATTGATCAATTAAAAAAAGTTTAGATCTCCTAATTTTATGATTTAAAGATAAATATAAAATTTCATGATAATTTGAGAGGATAAATAAAAACAATCCAATTTTTTTTGTGGCAACCGATATACAAACAATTGGTTAATTCAGATCAACTTTTTATAGTACTGTATTTGTGGAAGCTCTAATGCGTGGTTACAACTTTAGCGTCTCCACTATCTAAGTCGTATTAGTTTTGATATCTGAAGCTTATTAGCTTAGTTTAACGACCGAGGTAGATCTCTTTTGAACTCTTCATATTGATACTTGGTTTGATATATAACCGATCTTTTAAAATTAGATAATTTATCTAAAAACTTAACTTTTATTCATGATAATTTTGATCCATCGCAACGAAACTATTAAAAAAAACAATTTTAATAAAATTTCGTTAAAAAAATTGATCATATGATCCACCAACTATTTTAAAAACTTAAGTCAATAAAAAGACGATAATTTTGTAAAAGAATAAATAAATAAAAGGATAATATATATGCCCCACGATAAGAAGTCCATTGATGAGAATATGGTCATTGACGTAGTGAATTAAATAAATTCAAAGTTCGATTTTGATTGATGAAATTTTGATTTTGACGAGTATACTTTCTAATCGGAGATAAAAAAAAGAGCCCTAGCTAAATGTTGCAGTCCACTCATGTGCACTAGTAATAAGATTAAATCTACACCGTTCTTGTTTTATATTATTTGTTCGCCTGCCCCTTGTCGGGGCTCCGTTCGCCTCCAAGCCGCCGCTCTCCCTCATCATCATCGTCATCATCGCGGAGTCTGTTCAGTTCCTATCCGCCCGCCGGCCCGCCGACTCCGCCGAACTCCTCTTCAAAGGTAGCCCTTTTGGATCGTTCTAATTCTTTCCTCAAAATTTTCATGTTAAATTTTACTCGTTTATCTTACATCAAACTTCTTTTGCACTTATATCAATCTTTTAGATTTCTTCTACCTATATTTGTTCCTTGGATTCTTGTCGTTAATATCTGTGCTGCAGTAACAAGTAGGTGTTTTCCCTGCTCAAAATTTGTTTTGTTGGCAACTTGGCATAATAGATTACTGTAAATTCCTGAATCCAGAAATGAGGTAGACAGGTCATGAAACGAAATTTGTGCGTGATACTAACAATTAACTTTCTTGCACTTATAAATGAAAGTCTTATTTATGTAAAAAAAAATGTTATTTTTTCTCTAAATATTCCACTTTAGATCATATATCTTACGCTTGATTGACTTCCTTTGGTATAGTTGAGTGTTATTACTGGAGACAGACTTAATTGTTATCAGGAGATAATCTGTATTTTCTGGTTGTTATTTGGTGCAGTAGACTGCCTTTGGTGGGTGGGGAAACATACATTGTAAATGGGAAGCATCAAGGAGGAGAAATTTAGGTTCTGCATCGATAGAGGAGGTACATTCACAGACATCTATGCTGAGGTCCCTGGGCGATCAGATGGTTATGTGATGAAATTGCTGTCAGTTGATCCCTCAAACTATGATGATGCACCTATTGAAGGTATCCGGAGGATTCTTGAGGAGTTTACCAATGAGAAGATCCCTCGAAGTTCCAAGATCCCCACTGACAAGATTGAATGGATTCGAATGGGCACAACAGTGGCCACTAATGCTCTACTCGAGCGGAAAGGAGAGAGGATTGCACTTTGTGTAACCCATGGCTTTAGGGACTTGCTTCAAATTGGAAATCAAGCGAGACCCAACATTTTTGACTTGACAGTATCGAAACCGTCAAATCTCTATGAAGAAGTTATAGAGGTTGATGAGAGGATTGAACTTGTCATTGATAAAGAGGAGAACAGTTCTTTGGTTGAAGGGATATCGGGGGAACTTATCAGGGTGGCAAAGCCCCTTGATATTGAAGCACTTAAACCTTCTCTGAAGCGTCTTCTTGATAAAGGAATCAGTTGCTTGGCTGTTGTATTGATGCATTCCTACACTTATCCACACCATGAAATTCTGGTAGAGAAGTTAGCACTTAGTATGGGTTTCAGGCATGTCTCCTTGTCATCAGCGTTGACTCCTATGGTGCGTGCTGTGCCCCGAGGTCTTACAGCTAGTGTAGATGCATATCTAACTCCAGTTATCAAGGAGTACCTCTCAGGGTTTATGTCCAGGTTTGAAGAAGGGACAGACAAGGTGAATGTGCTGTTTATGCAATCAGATGGTGGTCTTGCACCAGAGAAAACATTTTCCGGGCACCGAGCAGTTCTGTCTGGCCCTGCAGGAGGTGTTGTTGGCTACTCACAAACTCTCTTTGGGCTTGAAACGTCTAAACCCCTAATCGGGTTTGACATGGGTGGAACATCAACTGATGTTAGTCGCTACAATGGAAGCTATGAACAAGTTCTTGAAACTCAAATTGCCGGTTCTATAATTCAAGCTCCTCAGCTTGACATCAATACTGTGGCTGCTGGTGGTGGCTCCAAGCTTAAGTTCCAACTTGGATCCTTCCATGTTGGTCCTGAATCTGTTGGAGCACATCCTGGTCCAGTTTGTTATAGGAAAGGTGGAGAATTGTCTGTCACTGATGCTAATTTGATTCTGGGAACTGTTATACCAGAGCATTTCCCCTCAATTTTTGGCCCTAATGAAGATCAACCTTTGGATGTTGAGGCTACTAGAAAAGAGTTTGATAAGTTATCTCGTGAGATCAATTTTTATCGGAAAAGTCTGGACCCATTAGCCAAGGATATGAAAGTAGAAGAAATAGCTCTTGGTTTTGTTAATGTGGCAAATGAAACCATGTGTCGCCCTATTCGTCAGATAACAGAGATGAAGGGACACGAAACAAGGAATCATGCTCTTGCTTGTTTTGGTGGCGCAGGTCCCCAGCATGCTTGTGCCATAGCCAGATCACTTGGCATGTCGGAAGTCTTTATCCACCGATATTGTGGTATATTGAGTGCTTATGGAATGGGCTTGGCTGATGTTACGGAAGAGGCACAGGAGCCATATTCTTCTGTTTATAATGTTGATTCTGTGCTTGAGGCTTCTCGAAGAGAGGCTGTTCTATTATCTCAAGTAAGACAAAAGCTGAGAGACCAAGGGTTTCAAAATGACAGTATCGTTACAGAGACATATCTGAACTTAAGATATGAAGGTACAGATACAACCATCATGGTTAAACAGCCCAAGGATGGAGATGGTAAAGATTATGCTTCCGAGTTTGTAAGGATGTTTCAACAAGAATATGGGTTCAAGCTACAAAACAGGAATATTCTTATGTGTGATGTGAGGGTTCGTGGTATTGGGGTGACAAACATAATAAAACCTCGAGAGTTGGAATCATCTGTTGTCAATCCAACATCAGAAGGTTCGTACAAGATTTACTTTAGTACAGGTTGGTGGGAGACCCCATTGTTCAAACTTGAGAGTTTGGGTTATGGTCACACACTGCAAGGCCCTGCAATCATCATGAATGGCAACAGTACATTAATTGTGGAACCTTATTGTAAGGCAAACATCACAAAGTATGGAAATATAAGAATTGAGGTCAATGCAACCCCGACAACCATAAACATACATGGCAATGTTGCAGATGTGGTGCAACTTTCTATTTTCAACCATCGTTTTATGGGTATTGCTGAACAGATGGGTCGGACACTCCAGAGAACATCAATTTCTACGAACATAAAGGAAAGGTTGGACTTTTCTTGTGCTCTCTTTGGCCCAGATGGAGGACTCGTTGCAAATGCCCCTCATGTTCCTGTTCACCTTGGAGCTATGTCTAGCACAGTTTCATGGCAGCTAAAATTTTGGGGTGAAAATCTTAGTGAAGGTGATGTTCTGGTCAGCAATCATCCGTGTGCAGGTGGAAGCCATCTTCCTGATATCACCGTGATTACTCCTGTTTTTGATAATGGAAAGGTGGTCTTCTTTGTGGCGAGCAGAGGACACCATGCAGAAATTGGTGGGATAACTCCTGGAAGCATGCCACCCTTCTCAAAGGTGATATCGGAAGAAGGTGCTGCTATTAAAGCATTCAAGCTTGTAGAAAAAGGTGTCTTCCAAGAGTCGGGGATCATTGAGCTGCTTCAGGCTTCAGTTTCAGATGATCAATCAGGTAGAAAAGTACCCGGAACCCGCAGGATTCAAGATAATTTGTCTGATCTCCGTGCACAAGTGGCAGCAAATCAAAGAGGAATAAACCTTATCAAAGAACTGATAGATCAGTATGGTCTAACTACTGTTCAGTCGTACATGTATTATGTGCAGAAAAATGCTGAAGAAGCAGTAAGGGAAATGCTCAAAATGGTTGCAGCAAGAGTTGAAAGTGAGATGGGTTCTTCTTTCATCGAAGCAGAAGACTACATGGATGATGGTTCAATTGTCCACCTGAAGCTCAGCCTTGATGCCAAACAGGGTGAAGCTACTTTTGATTTTGAAGGTACCAGTCCAGAAGTTTATGGCAATTGGAATGCACCTGAAGCAATAACAATGGCATCTGTGATATACTGCTTGCGCTGTTTGGTAGATGTTGATATCCCACTTAATCAAGGGTGCCTGGCTCCTGTAAAGATCCATATTCCTAAAGATTGCTTTCTTTCCCCAAGTGACAAGGCAGCTGTGGTAGGTGGAAATGTACTCACATCTCAGCGGATAACAGATGTGGTTTTAACAGCATTCCAAGCATGTGCTTGCTCCCAGGGTTGCATGAATAATCTAACGTTTGGGGATGATACCTTTGGTTATTATGAAACTATCGGAGGTGGTAGTGGAGCAGGACCAACCTGGGACGGAACTAGTGGAGTCCAATGTCATATGACTAACACTAGAATGACTGATCCAGAGATCTTTGAACAACGTTATCCTGTTCTTCTTCATAGGTTCGGATTGCGAGAAAACAGTGGAGGGGCTGGTCATCATAGAGGGGGTGATGGCCTAATCCGAGAAATAGAGTTCCGACGTCCTGTTATTGTCAGCATTCTTTCAGAGAGACGAGTGCATGCACCAAGAGGGCTAAAAGGAGGAAAAGATGGTGCTCGCGGAGCCAATTATCTGATCAGGAAAGATAAGCGAAGAGTGTATCTTGGAGGTAAAAACAGTATTGAGGTGGGTGCAGGTGAAATTCTTCAAATTTTTACTCCTGGAGGTGGAGGGTTTGGCTCTGCTTGATGCCTGAGTTTGTTTTTGAGCTCATCAATATTATTCCCAAACGTTTGGCTATGGCAATAAAAAAGCTGGATATAGATTTTTCATGGTGTCTTGCAGTATTGTTCCCAGCATATTCATGTGGCAATAATAAAATAAGATAATTCTATATTATGTAAATTCCCAGAACAAAAACACTGATTCCAGTTCAATATACTTCTTTATTTTCGGTATTAGTTCACTATAGTTCTTCGTAACTTTATATTTCTTTGCTTCAAAACAGTATCTGCTCTAACTGGTACAAATGACATGGAGAAAATGTTTCATTTTCCTGTGAATCCATCCTTTTCTGGTACAAGAAGGTACATTTGCCTCTTGCCTGACATTATTTGCATTTTCAATTATTTGCCAGAAAAGAAAAAAAAAAAAAAGGCAGCATCTCGATGTTGGTGGTACTTATTATTTATCTTTTAATAAACAGTCGTGTAAGTAGTTATTTCTATAAGACGATAACAATTCGCTGTTATTTTAAGCAAGCATATATATATTCTTTTCATATAATTTATCAAATATATTTTTTTGAAGAGCAAATTATGCCTAGGATTTGACTAAGTTTGCATACTTCTGTCAGTGTATTATTTTGTGAATACGCCTAAGATGTTGGAGGAATGGTTTATTGATCCCAAGAGAGTCTTTTGCGCTCCGTTTTGATATCGGAGCCAAAGTAGACTTCAATTTCACCTTGGTTTCTCAATATGATGTGACAGTTTAGAAAACTAAATTCGGAGGTGGAACCACGGATCACGTGACCCAATTTTTCACCCGACTGCAACAACAACGTTTTGTTGCTGTTGCAACGTTCAATTTTTTTTCTCAACTTTTAATGTTAATTAAAAAACTAGTTAAAATAATAAGTTGCAATTTTTTTTAAATATATTTTACAAGAAAATAGTTTATTACCTTATGTTTAATTTATAATATAGATTATTTTATTAGTATAATTAATAATTATTTAAACAAAATCTTTTTTATGAAAATATTATTGCTAAAATAATATTTTGTGAGTTTAATTTTATATTATTTTTTAATATTTTTAACCGGTATATTTTATAAAATATGTTTTTATGAAAGTATTACTTTATGAATTAATTTTATATTACTTAATATAATTTTTAAATTGAAATAAATTATCTTTATTAAAAATATATTTTATATTTTCGGTTCTCACTTTTTATCCAAACACTCTTAGAACTTATCTATAATCATTACATTTTCAGTTCATCTAAACACTACTAGAATTAATTTATCAAATCAAAGAATCCGAAGAACCCTTGATTCTCCATCCAAATGCTACCTCGAGGAATCTTGTCAGCTTTGAAGATTAAACATGAAATATTATGTTGTGAATAGTTATTCGCTGGTTTCACGAAACCTCGAAGGAGATTAGAGTAACATTCTGGCCTTATCTTCAGAACAGGCAGTTGATCTCGATGGTTTTACACTAAAATTTCATAAAAAAATAGGATAGTATAGGTTGCAATTTTTCTTATTTTCGTTCCTAAAACTAGCAACCCTACCACTATAAAGGATTATAGACTCATATCCTTATGTAATATCATATATAGGATAGTAGTCAAAATTTTAACTAATAGAGTTAAACATGTACTCTCTATGCTTATAGATCCAACACAATCAATCTTTGTGGTCAACATATCTATCCAAGATAACATTTTTATTTTTCAAAAACTTGCTCATTCCATAACTAAGAGTGCTTATTGATATGGGCAAATACATTTCATAGAGCTGATGAGATGTGATATATAAGGCAGTAACTATTATGAAGTTTCCTCCAAGTTTCATTACTTGGGTCATGTCCTATGTATAGTCACCTAAGTTCTCATGCGTGATAAATGGGCAGTCCTCTCTTTCGTTCAATAGTCACAAAGGCATTGAACAAACCTTATCTTCAAACCTCTTTATTATTATAACTCAAGTGTTGTTGACTATAATGAATCAAGCAGTAACCTTACACTCCTTAATTCTTTGTTCTATTGGGTCATTTTTTTTAGCCACTTACTTTATGCAGTTGCGAAGTTGAGCGATTTGAAAAAACATGCTATATTTTAACAAATCAAGAGGTTAGCCTAGCAAAAGCAGAGATATATATACCACCCACACTAAATTATAGAAGGAAGTCCATAATTCAAAATATCATGGGAATCGATTTAGCCTCTTTCCATTTTCACCACTTGGGCACATTAGCAGAAATCTTTAATGACGAAGTCATAGCTTGTATTTCAGAGTGGAAGATGAAAAACCCCAAATATGACATGTATGATCGTTATGATCAATGTTGTCTTAAATTCCCTTCCTAACTTTTCCCTTGGAGCTTTTTATATTTCAGGTGGCATTTTGGACTCTCTTGAAATTATTTTCAGACATTTCTTATAGTCTTAATATGATGGGATAAGAGACTACACCTCCTTAGCTAGGACACGATACAAATGCCAAAACTATGGTGGGTTAGATATCTGTGATCTCAGAAGAATCCGGATAATATCGTTGGACAAGCAAGTGCTCAAATTGTTTAATAATAAGGATACACCTTGGATTAATTTGGTTATAAACAAAAATGATATACCTCATCCTTGAAAGCCATTAAATTATGATAAGAACACTACTTGATCTCGGCGTATGATACAGAATGCTCAATCCACTATAAGGCATAGTATCAAAATGTATATTGGTAGTGGAAACCCTAGCAATGTGGTAAATGACCAATGGGTCTTCTACACTCCTTTTCAATTTGTGCCTACTTTCTTAAATGTTGATGTTCCTCTTTCTTCTATGCACATCAACGATCTTATTCTAAATCATTAGTGGAACCTACTCCTTTTAAACTAGTGTTTTGGCTCTCTCTTGGTAGCTGCTATTAAGTCTATTTTTTTAGTTGCTCATGGATGATTTGTGGATTTGGGTAAAGGATACCCATTGTCAAGCAACTGCACTTAGGCGCCAACCTCACTTGCAGTTAGGATATGGAAGGTTTGTTTGGAAAGTAGTGTGGTCGATAGTCATTCCTTCGAAAGTACACCTCTTTCTTTGGAAACTCTCACATAGTTGACTACCCACTAAGGACTTACCGTGTGAGTTATATGCTGGTATCAATCCAGTGTGTCCATTATGTGTGTGGAACTAGAAACCACTACTCACCTATTCTTTATTTGTACAAATGCAAATGACCTTTGGGCTTATTTTGAATCTCAAGTAACATTTAAATTTGAATATCGTAGCACCTAGGAAGTAGGAGGGACAAAGGAGGGTAGCTCACTATCTTTTGACTCAAAGCGTAAAGTTCAATCCATCTTCACTTGCATTCTATGGGGACTTTGGCGCATGAGGGATGACACACTGTTTAGCTCTAGGATGGAAACCATCCTTGTCATGTGGATAAAGGCTTTGGGGGGCTATAATGAGTATGCGACACACTACATCTCTAAGATGAAACACCCCTAAGGCCAAATCTGGGTCTGGCAGGAGCTCCCTCCCCTATTCAGAGTTAAAATTAATCTTTCACGAGAGTAGGGAAGGTGGGGGAGCAAGATTTATCATATGATCTAACGTTGGAATGTGTTTTTTCTGCAGGAGCCCTTAGGGATGATGCTTACATGGTGCTAGAGGCAGAGGCTTGGGGCGTGCTCATTGGCATTAAGAAATGTATTGCTAAAGGATAAAAGGATGTGATGCTTGAATCAAACTCTACAAACCTTGTGCACCTCATTGATGACAAAGCGAAAATCCCTTGGTGTTTCTAGAGTATCATAAGTGAAATTCAATACCTTTTCAAGTTTTTTGTAACATTCTCATGTAATTACTGCTATCGCCAAGCGAATCGAGCGGCATACTACCTTGCCAACTTTGGCCAGCAGTTGCATGCAAACATCTTTTGGGACGATGATTCCCCTTCGGACCTCTGGGGCATTATGTATTTGGATTATTGTGGAATTCTGATCAATAAATCATTTTTCCTTTCCAAAGAAAGGAGGATAGTGAGGTGGGAGCCTTGAAAGAAGTAAATTTGATTCGACAACTCATATATGTGCATATATGAATATATGCATGAATCTAATATGTATTCCCTTTTTCGATCATATTGTTATTTACTAGATAGACTTCAAACATCCAATGTCAACTAAATGCTGGTAATTAACAGGCTTAGGCCCTATTTGAATGCTATATAATTTTGAAGTATTTAATCATTACACATGGGAGTATCTGCGGCCTGATCACGCATCCACCCGTAATATTTTTCTTGACGGATTATTTACAAAAAGGTGTTTGACACCAATTTTTATCATATGAAAATACAATATATTAAGTGAAAAACATTGTAAAAAAATATCTATTTTTACCTCCTTTTTATTTCAGTAATTTTTTTCTCCTTTCTTTTTTTTATAGTTACACCGTATTTAGAGATATTATCAAACAACACAAAAATTGTTTACATCAGAAAAAATTATAGTAAGATACTTTTTGAAAATGTCTTACTATAGTTTTTTAAAACGTCAAAAAAACTTACAAAATTTCCGGACAAACCCCTATTAGGCATTATTGTTTTCTGTTTTCAAGCTTGGTTTTGGAGTAAGCTCATTGGTGAACATTTTGCTTTACTTGATTCAGGAGTCCAATGTTTTTTTTTTTTGGCTAAAAATATGGTTTTTAAGCTGTTATTCAGTTTGAGCTTCAATTGTTGGTAGAAATTACTTATTAGCTATTGCAATAATGTTATAAAAAATATTTCTTGTCAAAAGATGTAATCAAATTATAATATAAGTACATGCCGACAATATGTTAATAGTTGAAATCAAAATCTCCCATCAATAAAACCTTGAACAAAGATAATCTTTCATCACTAAGGAGCCTCTCCTTAGTGAATTTGCTAAAAAGACTCCCTTTGCTCATCCTAAAATATGAATTAACTTTTAAAATTTCATTTTCCCGGTGGAACCATTAAACTTTCTTAAATTATATAAACCTACGTAGAGGTAAATGGAGGTGCATAACACTTCACATTGCACCTCATTCAACACATGATTCTGCTAATTAATTTTAAATCAATGATTAGATCTAATTGTTCCTTTATTTTAATAGGATCAAATTTGATCATTAATTTACAATCAATGGACAAAATCATATGCTACACATGGTGTAATGCAAAGTATTATATACCTTCATTTTTCTCAACATATTATGGAACAAACTCTATCCCAAGCCTATTTTTGTCAACTTTCTTATAACATGATGGATCGACTCCTTGTGTGCACCTTATTGTTCTTATCAATATTTGAAAAGAAAAGGTAGTGGAAATAATTTCGTATTAGTTTAAAGAAATATTTTCCAATTAGTTTTCTGAGCCAACTTTCTAGTTACTATTTCTTCTCTTGGTTAATGATGCTTGTTTGAAGGGTGGATGTCCCATTCAAAATTCTGATATGCCATAAAAGCTCCATCTAGGATTATTTTAGTGAAATCACTTAAAAACACTTGCAAGAAGTGAAGATGAAACTAAATGACATAGATGAGAGAAGGCTTCACATTGTACTACTGTTGGATGGTGTCTTTTACATTAATGAATTCTAACTCAAGGAAATCGAGAATTTATTATGTTGAATAACATTTTGCCATTATGCAATATAAATAGATAACTCATCACATAATAACGCACCAATGTCTAAAATTATTAGCATCAATATAAACTCTGAATAATTTAGCAACTTCAGGAATTGAATCCGAGCTTTTCAGATTGGTAATAGCACTTTTCTCTTTTCTGATTGTTAATTTGTTTAACAATTTCGTTTAAATATAAGCTTGAGAGGCCACTGGTGCAAGAAACTGCTACTCTAACATGCTTAGTCGCTCCAGTGTATTCAGAATGGGTGTTGTTAAATCCTCCTAACCATCCTCCTAAAAATCCTCCTACTCTCTCATAATGTCACACTTGATAGTTTTATCAACTTTCGGGGGCTTTTAAATTATGTGAGTGTTAGGAGAATTTTTAGGAGGATAAATTAAGAGGATTGAGCATTTTCCATTTAGAATATATAATTTTGCCTCATTAATGCTCCTGTACTATTGTTTAGAATGCTTTGTATTAGTTGAGCAGGAGAAGCTTGGTATGCAAATTCATACATATCCATCACATAAAACAGGAAAAAATAGTACAAACGCATTAGCCAAATAGAAACTCCGGAGATGAATAAATAAATTATATACTTCTTGCACATTAAGGGCATTGTTCATTTGTTCTTTCGAGGGCTGAAATGTCCTCTTACATTCCAATATTCCATTCAAAATGTAGGCCAAAGAAACAAAGAGAATTGAAGTTCCTCTTGAATCTCAGAGAATAAAGCATTGAGTAATGCTGAACACCTGTGTGATGCGAAAAAGGAAACTTCATCATGAAGTTCACAAACTAGCAATGCTTTAAAGTAATCTTGAGTGAAGAGTGAAAATTTCTTCTTATGGCTTACGCTTATGTTGAGTACCAACTTCAATTTTCTACCTCTTTTGTTCCGAACTAGACAACTTCATCTCCAATTCTTTGAATCTCGTCCTACAAGCATAAGTAAAATGAGAAAACATCTTTACCCAAAAAATGAAACAAATCAACTTGGAAAATTTTATCTAGAGCTTATACATAATGAAGAAAAAACTGAGACATTATTCAAAATAAGTATGCAACGAGTGATCCATGTGGCAGTTGATAAGATGTTCCTGCAAGTGTTGAAAATATAAGTTCGATTTAATGTATTTTGATTCATCGAATTTCTTTTTTTGGAGGAAAGGAAGGAATACTACGGATCGTGGGTAGTCATCCAAGATGAATTAAAGCATTAAAGTTCCAAATCTACATGTGTGTATAAAAGACCAAAAAGTGTACCAAAAGAGAGCTTCTGAGAGGTCTCAAAGCAATGTTATCCCTCCCCCCACTCTCTACTCAAATTGGAAAATGTGGTGTTAATGTTCTCAATGTCACATCTCTCTCCCTCAAAGATGGAGCGATAACGCTGTATTCAGATAGCCCATGTGACTGCCAAGGAACCATGCTAGGACCGTCTCCACTCGTCCCCGCCTCTCCCAAGTAGTGCACATAATGACCCCCAAAAGGCCTCTGTTGTCGTCGAGTCCACCTCCATGCGCGGCATCGGCATAGTCCCCAAACCTCGGTGGCAATAGGGCAAGTGAGAAACAGGTGAGTGATGTCCTCTTCTGCCAACTCGCACAAAGTGCAAGATGTGTCCAATCACCACGCCCTGTAGGCCTCGGTAAGAATCCTGCCCCGCGTTAGAAACCAAGCGAAGGTCTTGACTTTAAGGAGAATCTGTGATGTCCAAATGTAGCAACAGTCCAATCTGAAGTCACTCGCTGACGTAGCTGCTGGTAGTAGACAAATGTATGTCCTCCTGGCAGAGATGTGACCAAATTTCTATATGTTATATGTCGCAAAGCAATCTCTTCTTCATCGTATTGGACTCATTTCTTCAAAGACTAGTATAAACCAATACAATACACTTGTTTGGAGTAAAAAAACTTCTAAACTTACAGAACAAACTTCACATGCATGATTGACTTGTTAAATTAAACACCATAAAAGGAGAAATAAAAAAGTGATAGATTAATGGTTTAGAGTTCAGTAAGTTTCTAGTAGTGCTCATGATTATAGAAACATGGGTATACCACATACAAACAGGCAAACCTTCAACCTTTATCCAGAAAAGAGCTCACATACAAAAGTGGGTATACAGAAACTGCACTTGATAGTGGGTTACTGTTGGCACTAATCCCAAGCAGCAATACTAGGGCCTCACAACAGGGAATACAAGGACTCACAAACATTAGAAATACAGATATACATATAAACACCAGTTGACACTGGTAGTAACTTTTGGTAGTAATCCTGTGCAGCAGCATAAGGGCACATGAAGAAACAGCGAACAAGGACCCGTTAGAAATGCAGACATGTACGCAAACTGCAGTTGATTTTTTTGAGAAGATAAAATGCACTTGACAGTAACAGTATTTCTTAGCATTAATCCTATGCAGCAATTTAAGGACTCACGTACCCCAGTGAATGTCTTGGATTTGATCTTTTGCTTGAGAAACATCTCTGCCTCAAAAAACCCCAGCTAGTGACTATACCAAAAAAAAAAGGTTAATGTGAGAAAAAAATAATAAAATTGGATAGATGAGCAATAAAAAACTAAAGGCATACTCTCCATTGTCGTCTATCATGCCTCATCAGCTTGCCATCCCTGCTCTTAACAAAAAAAATGAACAGTTAATCAAGGAAAACTAATAATACAAAAAAACAAATTAAATAAATATTTTACCCGAGATAAGGGACACATAGACATATAATGACCCTTTTTGCCACAGTTCTTGCATGTCAACTTCTTCAGTTCAGGTTGTAATAATGAAACCTCAACACTAGATTTATCTTTTACTATTTTCTTTGGTCTTCTTTTTGATACACAAGCAAGATCATACACAACAGCATCCAGTCCCTGTGAGTTCACAGTTGAGGCTACTGAAACATCGTCTGAAAATGATTGAATTGCATTGGCATCTTTAATGATTGATAACTTTTGGATTAAATCCTCCACAATAGGCACTGCAACATCCAGATGGTAAGGTGAGCGTAAACCCATTTCAACAGCTTTCCACATATTAGTTTTATAAGTCCATTTCTGCTTGGGAGTTATACAACGTTCTCCATCTATACAAGTGGATGTAGCGTCATGTACTATAAGTGCCTTTGAATACCGAGCATTCATTGTCCAACGATGAAGTATGTAATGCTCAGGTAAACTCAAGATACTTTTGAAATTGAGAATATGCAAAATATGTGCACAAAAGATCCCATCAAGCTCAAACTTTTTGCAAGAACATTTTATTGAAATACTTGGATAATCATCATGCACTACAATATTTCTTTCTTCATCTTCAGTTCCTGCTAAATACACAGAATACACACTCTTGTGAGCATCTTCCGAAATGCTAGTTGAGTGGTAGTCAACAATGTTCTTAAATTCTTCTTGGAATATGTAGAACACTTTATTGGTATATACCTTTCTTGCATGATTCTCTAATGGATTTCTCGAAAATAAGATAGCCTCAGAGTTCAAATTTCTAAAATCTTCTTGTTCCTCGGCCTCACGACAAGCATAAATTGCTTGATCATATTGATATACAACCTCAGACAAAGATAAATTTGCATTCAGAAAATCATCAAAAATGGAGTTCATACTTTTGTTTCTTTGGATAGAAGGCATGCCTGCAAAGAAAACATCATTTAAATATATTTGTACCCAGTGATGACGCTTGTTATACATATTCTCTATCCAATGACCGTCTGGAATATTATATCTTTTCTTTAAGATAGGCCATTTTTCTTCAAATTCTTCGATACTTACTGAATCACGAACCCATTTGTTGTAATCTTCTTCGAAGTTGTCTTGTACACATAAATCTTGAATATTAGACAAGGCATTCATTTGGATATGCCACATGCGAAATGTATGCCGTGTTTCTGGAAATATTTTTCGAATAGCATGGCTCATTGCGACGTCTTGATCAGTGATAATAATTGTAGGATATTTTCCATGCATGCACTCCAACCATGTTTGAAATAACCAAATAAATTTCTCTTCAGTTTCATCAATCAATAAACCACAACCAAATGGAATCAACTGTCTATGGTGATTAACTCCACTAAAGGACACAAATGACATGCCAAATTTGTTGAACTTATATGTTGAGAAAATGACAACATCTCCAAAAGTAATATAACTATCCCTTGATCTTGCATCTGCCCAAAAGATACTTCTTGGAATAATATCTTCTTCTAACTCCCATTTCAGAAAGAATCCTTCATCATCAATTACTTTCTTTTGAAAATAGTTAATCACGTTCATCCATTCTTTACCAACATTACCTTTATGTGTTGTTTTCAAATGGTCCATACATTTTTGAGTTGCAAACAATGACTCACTAGATAAATCAATAGCTTCATCAAGCTTAGGTGGGCCAATCCCAAAATTGTGTAATGCAGTCATTGCTTCTGTACGAGCAGTAGATCTTGGTATCTTTAACGGAGTAATCACTGGATGTGTGTGCTTTTCATAGAATTTTCTAACCTCCCACTTCCCATCATCTCTTACAAAAACTTGTAAATGAGCATCACAATCTTCTCTAACATCTCTTCTTCGTTTGACTTTTTTTCCTGATTCTCCATCATCTTTACTAATTGTATACCCTTGTTTTGAACAAACAAGCATTCTACTCATTACCTCGCCAGTTTTCCTAGACCTGCTGGTATAAGATTTTCGCACCGAGAATCCAACTACTTTAGCATAATAACTATAGTAATCATATGCATCATCTTCCGTATCAAATGTCATGCCAATATATGGTTTGCTAACTTCATTAGCATTCTTATGCTTCTCATCCACAAGTTTCATCTCTTCATTTACCACTTTTTCAACATTGTGCATACTGTGGCAGAAATACGAAATGTTAATTCAAACATGTTTTCTAGCTATAACAAACAGTAACTAAATCATATACCTTTCTTGTATGTTTGATGATTCTACAGTGCCCTGATCCTGCAAAACTGAGTTGTTTGCATCCATATTGTCGCTAATATAAGAAACCGTGCCAATACCTACAGCCAAAGCATTTAACTAATAAGATATGGTAACTAAAATGAACACCTTATCTTGAATCATAATGATGCATCAGAACACCTAGAAGCCAACACAATATCATTCACACAAAAAGGACATAAATCAAGAACTTAAAACAAGTAATCTAAAAGATGAAAGTTCAGGAAAACATAAAGGCAAGTAGCTAAAAATCTTTATTGAGAATAATAATTCATGGATTTATGTAAGTTTTAGTACTACGACAATGACCATAAATTCATAAATGTTACTCGTGCACAGTCAAACTTTCACCCTCTATAACACAAGGTCAGAATCAGATGCAACATGATGTTACTAATGTGATCACATGAGATATGACCAGTATCAACAATGCGGTTTAGAATCTTCATAAGGCAGCTGACTGTTCATACACACAAAATACAAGTAAAAATAGACAATTATGCTTAACCTGATAAAATTCAAGCATTTATAATCCGACCATTGACTATAATACCTTCATCCACTTGTGTTCTCTTCAACATCTTTTTCCGACTTCTAGCAACAAACATCTGCTTCGTGCATTATAAGGCACAATACTATTATAAACATGATGAACATTTCAATCAACCTACCAGACTTTCAATTTGCAGGTGAATACATATCAAGCGCCGAAATTTGTGCAGGAAAGCAATCTGAAAACAAACAAATGATTGAACAAACAAGAGCTCGATGTTCCACAACAACAAGGTCACGCGCTTAGTAATATAGCGGCTTCCTAAACCCTAAACCCCTAACTTTAAAAAATCGAAAGAGAATATGGGAAAAAAAAATTAAAAATTTACAGTAGGGTTTTGTTGCGACATACGGAGTTGGGGTCACCGGAGAGATCGCACTGGTCACGGGCAGATTTCGGGAAATAGGGAGCCTCGCGGCGAATCTCCGTCACACGCCGCCGTCGGCTCGAATGATCGGTTGTCTCGGGCGCGAATGCCCGGCCGCCTGGCGTGCCTGAGAGCGACGGCGGCAGGGGGAGGACGGAGGAGGAGCAGCGGTCGCGGTCGAAGGGAGAGGGGTTTCGATTCCTGGGAGGGATTGCAGCGGCAGTTCTAAACAGCAGCGACGAGAGTGGGGTTGCCTTTCCATTTTTGGATTTTTATTTCTCGTCCGATTAAGATTCGACGGTGGATGTGAGGTGTGAAATTTCACATAATACAAATGGATAAATTGCTGTAGACATTTGTGTAGTCCATCCGTTCGATCTTGATCGGACGGTTAGATTGCATATGCCGTCTCCTCTCCTCTGCCTCCTCTTTACGACGCCCGCGAGTGAGTTAGTGAGAGAGAGAGAGAGAGAGAGGAGAGAGAGAGAGAGAGAGGCATGGAGCCATCGCCGCCTTCGTCGCCCACGTCGCTGGTGGTGAGCAGCCCCCGACGAACCCTAAGCCTCCTCCGAGAGAGGAGGGCGAAGGCGTCCTCCGCTGGCGAATCCCCCCGAGNGAGAGAGAGAGGCATGGAGCCATCGCCGCCTTCGTCGCCCACGTCGCTGGTGGTGAGCAGCCCCCGACGAACCCTAAGCCTCCTCCGAGAGAGGAGGGCGAAGGCGTCCTCCGCTGGCGAATCCCCCCGAGATTCCGAGGAGAAGGCCGCGGCGGCGGCGCGGGCGTTCGCCGAGGAGCGCGGGCCGAAGCCCTCCGAGGTCTACGGCTTCGTCGGCTCCATCACCACCGTCATCGCCACCGCAGTCTTCCTGGTCTGGGCGTACACTCCGGAACCGTGGTTGCATTCTATGGGCATCACCTACTACCCTAGCAAGTGAGTGCTCTGAACAAACCTAATCCGCTGCATTTTAAAGTGGCGGGAATGTTTGATTTCAAATGCGAATGGTTGGTGTTTGTGAAAATGTTCTACAAACAGACTGCGTTGACGACCCATAACCATAGGCAGGTGGTTAGCACTGTATATGTTGGAAATCTAGGATCATTCAAGCCTGGGTACGAATTGAGTTTCTAATTATAGTTGTTGATTATTTGCGTGCTTTTCTAATTGTTAGGCTTCAAATGGAGCATTGGCTGTAAGCATGCTTCAGCATAACAGTCCTCATCTTGTGTTGTTGCAGCCATCTGTCCTTAAATTATGCTCAACAACTTTCATTATGAAACTTCTGGCCTGGTGGTTTCTGGTGTCAACCAGATCATCTAATTCCACCATGATATCTTCAATTTGAGGACCATTTAAACGCCCTGGTCTGGGCCTTTTTCACAGACGCATAAATGAGTTTTTTTAATTATGAACGAGCTTTAGTCATTGCACTAGTCTCCAGTAAATCAATGATATGTCTAAACATTATATCATGTTTCATTGTTGCTCAGCTTGAACATCATAAGTTATTAATACACTTGGCCTTGATGCACGAATCTTGATGTGCTTTTTATCTTTGAATTGACTCGACTATAAATCTTGGCATTATTATCAGTGAATGTTAAGATCGTTATGGCGGATACTTTTGTCTCTTTTGCTTTCAGGTACTGGGCAATAGCTGTTCCTTCATTTGCAATGGTTACAATAGTGTTGGCTTTAACATTTTATCTGGGTTTAAACTTCCTGGCGACTCCACCATCAACTTCTTTCAACACAATGTTTGGTGAGTCACATACTGACTGAATTTCTAGAGTACATTCTGTTATCAACAATAGCAAAAGCAAACTGAAAAGATGTTCTATTTCAGGAAAAAAAGAAATAGTTTGATATGTTTATAAACACAAAAGCAGTTGCCTATGTATTTGACCCACCAACTGATGACTCCATCCACCATGCTTCGTAGGCTAACCTTTTGAATTGGTTGATGACCTACTGGATTCTCTACCTGTTCTTCTATGTAAACTGAAGTGTGTGGTCCAGTTTCTCAAGGAAATGAAAACTGGGCCTTTGGAGACAATTTTCTCTTTTGCTCAGTTTTCTGAAAGGAAGTGTTGTTTATATTATAATAGATTAGAGTTATATAAATCATTTGACTATGCTATTTGTCAATCATTGTCATAACTGGATCTAACAGGTAGTTTCTGAAAAAGCTTTTCTTAACTAAGTAAGAACAATGAAGGTATATCAAGCTACATGTATAATAAGTATTAGTTACTAGATGAGGTCAAAGTGGGTGTACTCATTAAATGATTTACATGCTTGTTACATACTCATGTTTCTCTAGGCGTTGAAACCACAACAGATGTTAGCATTCACTGTATGACTTGGCTTCTACCTTGTCTATGTGAACAATAACTGTGGAAGGCTTATGGTTACGTATTTTATACTTCTACCTCAGCAAAGTGACACATCCTAAACATACCCAGGAATACATTTATTTTTGTTACTCTGGTTTCTTTCTTTTTTGGGGGGAGAATGCTTCTTATCTTTTTGGCCTAAGATTAGTAACAGAGGGATTTTTTTACTGATCATAAATGAATAATATTTCTGCTTAATAGTTTTTTTGAGAAAATTTCTGATTTGTAGCTAAGTATAGCCAGTGTACACAATCCTTATTTTATTTTTTAAGTTACTATTGTCCCTAGAGCTACACTTGAACTTTTCTTATTCTTCATATTCAATATGTGACAATTCTACATAATATGGTTTTCGAGGTTGTTTAACAATGTTAGATAAAATATACAAGGCACAGAATTGGTGTAAAGTTGCACTGACTATGTGTATAATTAATATTTACGTTGTAGAGACCAAGAAGGATATCTGATTTAACCTATATTTCCTTTTGAAGATGAGCATAGTCGAGATCGTTCAATGTTCACAATGTCATCAGATAGTGACGAGCAACCCATCGAGCCAATATCTGACATTGGAATTGACCAGATAAATAAGCTCATGTTTGGCTAACTGCCAATAACTGCATCAAAGTTTAACGAACTTCTTCGTCGTCTGCAAAAATTTGGATATCTTACAGAATTATCTGCATTGAGTGGTGAACTCTTGTTGTTAGCTACAACTGGGAAAAGGGAAAAGAAAAATCACAAGTACAGAGAGGACGCATCATTGTGTTAAGGTGTCCACGACCTTTTTTTCTTTGCAGATTTTTCAACTAAGTATGTATGATTTCATGACATGATCACACGACCAAGGCTATTCTCTTCCGACATTTCATCTAAATGACATGCATACAGGTTAGACTACCTCTCCTGTTCCTCGTTGTATTCCTAATGGAATATCATTAACATCAATATGCCATATTTGGATAAATCAATGAATGAAAATCCAGGTTGATATCATTGTAATTTTCGGTTTTTTTTTTAATTGAAACTGGTAAGTTTTCTTGATTGTTTGTCATGTTTGCATGTGATATATCCTGAATCCGTGATGCCTTATAAAGTCTTGTTATTGGATTTGAATCTGTAGATTTTCTTTAGTTTTTCAATAATACATATAGTCGACTTAAATTACTTCGACGGGCTTCATTTAAAGGGAGACTGTTAGAAGCTTACAACTGATCAAAGGTAACTGCACTCTGATGTAGTGAGTTTTACAGGTGATTCGTTTTTGAATTTATACTTCTATAGTATTTTGTAAATTTGGAAGTGAAATTATTATATTTCAGATAGTTATTACAAGTGAGGGCCTGTTTGGATGTAATGTAATTTTAAAGTATTATACTAATACGTTGTAATATTTTTCGACAACGAATTATTTTACAAATGAGTGTTTGACAACAATTTTTAACGGATGAAAAAACGTCGTTTTTTGTTAAAAACGTTGTAAATAAATCATCTGATACCATCTTCGTTTTATCTCAGTAATTAGTTATGGACCACAGTTGAGCATGAACAAATCGTACGCTACTTTTTTAATTGTCCTCTCTTTCTCCAATATTATTTTTTGATCATCTTCTCTCTCCAGACCAGGTATAAAACATTGCTTTTTTTTTCGTCCTTTGCTACCACCTGCAACATTACATCTCTCTTTCACATTGCTGGAGACTAATAACATCTCTCTTTCACCTGCAACATTACACCATTTGCATTCTAATATCATCTTCTACGTAATTTTTATGCTGAAAAAAATAATTGCAGTAAGACATTTTTTAGAAGTTGACTTACTGCAGTTTTTTCAAAACGTTGAAATAAATTACAAGATACCCAAACAGGGCCTGAAAGTGGGAACTTGAGCATATTCGTTTTCCAGTAGAAGCCGACTTAATGAGAAGTTACACTGTTTCAAAAGTAATCAATCAACCCACTTCTGCTCTTTCACCTCGACTCCGGATTAGTCAGGTGCTAGTAGCCCTGGACACCGGGGGCCTCTCAGGGGTACCCAAAAAAAAAAAAAA
>LTAE01000362.1:95813-135105 GCA_001647135.1 Pontederia paniculata | reverse complement strand
GCGCCGCTCAAGCATCCCTGCCTAAGACAAGTCTCCAGCGCAAGCGTCGCCGCTCAGGACGCTCCGCGCTGCTGCTCAAGCGTCGCCGCACACGACGCTCTGCACGACCCCGCTCCGCGGGCCTTCGTGCTCAAACATTCCGCTGCCTCAACTCTCCAAACCACTCAAAGGGCTTGTCTAGGCGCTCCGCAAGCCTAGACGCCGCGCGTGGCCTTGTCCAAGAAAAGGCCCCGTGACACACACACGAGAAATCATCAATCAGCTTGCACCATATGCTTCACATCGTCGAGGAGAGGGTCTTCATACCGTCCGATGGAGCAATAGCCGCTGGAAACGCGTCATTGGAGCTCCCCTGGCAACGGACGAACAACAAAAGTTATTGAGTAAGAGAAAGATGAGGGAAACACTATTACGGCGTGGAAAGGAGAAGAAATGCGATATCTATATAACTCATCCACGGAAGAAGGAAATTGGGCAGTATCGTCGAGTCCAATCGTCTTCGGTGCTGGTGCAACGTCCTCGGGGCCGAGCTGCGTACGAGTCATGAAAATAAATAAGATTATAGTAGCAACTTTGAGCAGATTTCGATCGTACCTCCCGATTGCCCTGATGTCGTCGGAGTAATGCTCGGCTGACATGTCTTCGAACGGCAGTGGTGCCGTGTGTGGAGAAAGAAACTCGAGAGGGAGAGAGAGCCGGCGAGAGAGAAAAAAGAAGGGGGTCGGTCCTTTTATTCACCTATAGGGCACATGACGCACATTGAGTGGCCCGATCAAATACATTTATATATTTATTTATTTTATTTCCTGCCCTGCTAAATGACAATGATGCCCTTGTTAATTTGAAAGTTTTACGGGATTTCGCCACTAGGCTTTGCTTCAGAATTGGGCCCGTTACAGAAAGAGATCAAGATGAACCATTGTTCTTCTTAATTTTACAAAATGCATAAGTATACAAAGGAAATTAACAATTTAATGGAGCCTAAATGGGTGTCCAAACGAGAAGACATAAGGGAATGAGAAGGTGATCCTGGACCAATGCATTACATTGCAAGTGTTTTTGCTTTAGGAAACCTCCTACTTCTTGTTGGTTGTCTATGAAATCTATGAGTTGGCTTATACAACTTGTTGGAGTTTGCAGTTCAGGTGCTGAGCACAGGCATTATATATGCTTCTTGGTAATGATATTTAATTTATCCTGTTGACGTAAATGAATTTATTGTTTGCATACCAGGAATGGAAGCTGTTGGTGTGGTGACTGCTGTAGGCCCTGGTCTGACTGGTAGAGAAGTGGGTGATGTTGTTGCTTACGCTGGTAATCCAATGGGTTCTTATGCAGAAGAGCAAATTCTTCCTGCAAGTGCAGTTGTTCCTGTACCACCTTCAGTTGACCACAGGGTAGCAGCATCAGTTATGTTAAAGGGCATGACTGCCTATGTTCTATTACGACGATGTTTTAAGGTTGATCCAAACTAGTTGTTTTTTTTCTGGAGCTTTTATATGTCTTTGATATCCTCTAAGTTATATGTTAATATGATTTGCTGGAGTTAGTATATATTGGATCATTTACTTCCTGATTGCTTTCTTAATAATAAGCATAGTAAATTTGTTGGTTGAAGTATCTGTTTTTTTTTCTGTTCAACCATCATATAACTTTTGTTAAACTTTACTCTAAAAGTCTTATAGTTTCAAGGAAGTTTTAAACTCTTTAGTATTCTCTTATCAATGCTTTAGTGATTAAAATTGCTCAACCTAAGGTTTAGCTAATCGGCATCAGAAAGCAGGTTGAAGCAGGGCATACTGTTCTTGTACATGCAGCAGCTGGTGGAGTTGGTTCACTTCTTTGTCAGTGGGCAAATGCTCTTGGCGCCAAAGTAATTGGTACAGTTTCAAGTGAAGAGAAAGCAGCTCAAGCAGCTGAAGATGGATGCCAGCATATTATAATCTACACAAAGGAGGACTTTGTTGCCAGAGTCAATGAGATAACATCAGGCAAAGGAGTTAATGTTGTCTATGACTCCGTGGGAAAAGATACATTCCAGGTGATGTTTTCTTTTCTCCCTTTTTCAACCATGAGTGCACTTCAGCTACTGTCATCTGTGGGAAAAGATACTGGAGTGCACTTCACCTACTCCCCCTAACCATATGTAATTATCAATGACTCGGTTGTGCGAAAATGGAATGCCATTGTCAAGATTGTATTTTGAAAATATTCTTATTTCAATTTGGATACAGGGCTCATTATCATGCTTGGCCTCTCGAGGTTATATGGTAAGCTTTGGACAGTCATCTGGAAGGCCAGATCCAGTTCCCTTGAGTGACATTGCTCTCAAATCATTGTTCCTGACAAGGCCAAGTCTCATGCATTACACAGCAACTCGTGATGAGCTTCTAGCGGCTGCTGGGGAGGTCTTTGCCAATATTGCGAACGGAGTGTTGCGAGTTCGCATAAACCATACCTACCCATTATCTGATGCAGCTCGAGCCCATGCTGACCTTGAGGCAAGGAGAACATCCGGTTCTATCTTGCTATTACCTGATGTATAAATTAGACGAGCTAAGAACCTAAGGATATTCTGGCATCATCCTTCTGGTATGGCAATTAACATCATATGGTTGTCTATGTACCAAATTGTGATTTGAGATACTGGAATAACAAATTTTCAACTGAACAAATTCAACATTAAAGTGATGCCAATCTATTTAATTGTCGGCTACTCGCATACGTTTGGGTTGCTTTCCTTTTAAAAATGTATGACTTGCTTTTGTAGAATAGTTGTTTGATGATAATATTTTGAGTTGCTTTCATCTACATATTTTACTATTCAAAACTCATTTTATTTTGGTCCACATATCTTCTTGAAAGCAAGCAAAACCTAATAGGAAAGGCCTTTGCATGACAACACCATTGTTTTCTTTCAATATTTACAAGTTTTCCAAACCCAATCAATGTCTTGCAGCTTTTAAATGAAGGTACATCGGCAGATAATTTATTCTAATTTGCATCTTTCAAAAGAAATCTGATTGTACATCTCGTCGTTACTTGGCTAATGAACAACTTCTTGAGGCCAAAAGCAATTCATATTGTGATTCCTTTGGCCTTATTCAATTCTTAGAGGAAATTGAGAGGAGTTTGTCTACCTTTTTCCTTTGTTTCTTCATTCTTCCCTTGGGATGACTCATTTTGCTTCCAGAGCCGCATCACAACATAAAACAATGGACATCATAGCTTAGTCATTAGAATCATCGAAAGCTCTCTCTAGTCTAAAAACATATTTACCAACTAGAACGAAAAAAAAAGACATTTTTTTATCACAAATGTGTATAGTGCAAAATAAGAAAAAAAACGTGCATTTATCCAAGACTAAAAATTAGATTATCCGGCAATATCACTGAATTATAGCACATTTGTATCCAACATACATAATTGCGATGTAAATTTTGGCATCTTACAAATGAAGGATACGCCTTAACATTTTATTTTTACATGGAAAACACAATTTAACAGTTTAGTCCTAAAAAACAATCAACCTAATAAAAATATAAAATAAATTAAAATTTGATATATTTGGTCGACATGAACATAATTTATTCTCTATATATCTCACCACCAAATAAATATATCCAATAAAAAATCAGAATCCTAAACTAGATTAGCGGGTATGTGTCTCGAGATTGAGAAACCTAAAGTTAGTAGTCTAGGTTTGAGCTTCCGAAGTCTTCAATTTGATCAGAGGAATCATCTTCACATTCTTGAACGTCGAATTAGTAACTTCGAATTATCGGTGGGTCTCGATCGAAAAAAAAATTATATAAAAAACATTAAAAGAAGTTTTTTTATTTATTTATAGCGAAGAGTTATTCGTAGGTCCCGGGCGAATCGGATCTTTTTAACGCCAACAAACTGAACCGAGGAGAGAGAGAGAGAGAGAGAGAGAGAGAGAGAGAGAGAGAGAGTTCTTCGAACCGTTGTGGGTGGTGCACGCGCCGCGACCGTGGGACCCGCCGCTGACGGACGGCGGCCGGATCAGGGCGTGGAGCGTCGGGAAGCGCCTCCGGGGCGCCGGGTTTCCGTTCCATCGCGTCCTCGTCTCTCCCTTCCTCCGATGCCTCCAGACCGCCTCCGAGGTCGTCCGCGCCCTTTGCGCCGTCGTCGAAGACGAGAGTCGATTCCTCCTCATGGAGAACAGCGGCGACGTCGTCCTGGATCCCTCTCGCGTCAAGGTGTTTTCTTGTCCCCGATATCTGCCCCCAAACCATTTTCTAATGGGATTAAATGATAAAGTTAATGTCTTGGCGAAACAAACAACTAAAAAGGTGACGTTTTTATAAAAATGCCGCTGAAAGTTGGAACTGGGAAAAGGGAATGTTCAGAGGATATTACGTGATATCAAGACGCGTAATGTGATTATTGTATTCTGATGCTAAGAGTTACAGGATTTATTTACAGTAAGCAATAAGTGCATTTGAAAATAAATCATCATAATTTGAAAATAAATCATCATAACAAGTAGAGTAGCTATTGATCCGAATCTGAATGCATTTTTATTTTTTTTTGGGTAACTTGGATGAGTCTATGTTTATTGGAAATTTCTCCTTTTTTTGCTATGAACGGTTACCTGTAACTATTTCGTTCCTGTTTGATTCCATCTTGAGTCAAGTGGGACAAAACAATCTCGAATAGATATCATTATATCTGAATGTTAATTCTATCTGCTTATTGAATTTGTCCTGTTGCTTGTTTAATAATCTGTACTTGGTGAATTGATCTTAAGTCCAACAAGATTCTAATAATGCTATTTCTTTATTCTTACTAATAATTCATCTAAATATGGAACTCTCTCGATTGTTAATGGTTATTTTGTTTTCTTTATTTCTTACAAAATTTGTCTTGTCGTTCTTCTAGCTTTCAGGGGTCATGTGTTCACATTTTTTTCATTAACTTTGCTTATTTTTTTCAAATTGCGTTTTGTATCTTCGACCCCCCAAAAAGTCATGTTTTGTATCAAGAGATTTAGATTTCCTTGGAATGCAGAAACTACTCATATTCTCCTAGAGAAATGTTTTTTCTTTCCTTTGTGTAAAAGCATTAAATGATTGAAGTATCACTGGTGTTGGCTCTCCCCTTAGGTAGCTTCCTGGATCTCCCTGTGCTTTTGGCCAAAAAAAAAACATCACTGTGCATTTGACTGGTTGACTAAAAAAAAGTATCACTGCCTGCAATATCTGATCAGTCTTGTTGGGTAAAACATCTGAAAAGTGATTGTTTTCCTTGAATTTCCTACAGTATTACAAAATGGAATCATATTTGGTCGTTCAAATATCAGATAAGGAAAACATCATATTTTCCTTCCGTTGTTTCAAGTTTTAGTTATGCAGCCACATTGATTTCCACTTTCCTACAGAGGAATTTTCTGTTTTTACTTTGCCTGCAGTTAAATAGGTTTTTGATATGTCAGTTTACTTCTTTTCTCTAATGCTATTTGTGTTTTTGTGATGGTGCATCATTTACCTTTGTACTCACTGAGATGAACATCTTTTATGGCAAGGTTGTAATAATTCTCTTTTGCAAAGTCTTCAGATTGTTTCCAATAGTACCTTTGAGAAGCTAGCATCAACTTGCTTGGAATCATGTTCAAACTTTTCATGTAGTGATACCTCCACTGGCTAACCTGACCTGCCACTAGTGAATGCACTGTGTGAGCTGAGCTGCTAAAAGGACTAGAGACATCTTTATTCAAGAACTAATATTAAAAATAGAAGGGATGCAGTGAGGTTCTTGTTTATGTCATTACATATTATACAAATTTCCATTCACCTTTCTATAAAAATCAATAAAGTACTTGGAGAATGTATGGGAATGATTAAACACGTATGAATACAGAACTACCAACACGTTTTTATTTTTCATAGTCTCCTGTCATAAATTTGGTCTCTTCCTTATTGGTTTCCCATATGTTTAAAACTCATGGCTTTCTAAGAATACTGGGATAAAGGTATGAATTAAATTATCACTTTTTTCAATGTACCGTGCTATAACTGACATATTTGACTGATGTAATTCTCAGCCATTACCTTCTTTTCTTGTATGTTGTACTGTCTATACTACCCTTGACTCTTCTTTATTGCATAAAAGTGTTGCTTCATGTGAAGTTAGGAAATACCACTTGCAAAAACATTATTGCTCCATAGAAAGATAGTATTACTATTTTATGTCATTAATTTTGGCAAATTTGCTTCCAACATGTATTACCTGTTGATGATCAAATATTATGTTATATGTGGCTCTGATATAATGCCATGATACAAATATTATCAGCCTAGTTTGCTTTTATTTTGTCTTGGATCTTAAGGTGGACATATGCAGGCCTAGTTTCTGATTTTGTGGGAAGACTGACTTGATCTCTGGGGTTTCTTATTCTGGCGTGTGTCCATTCTACAGGTCTCAATTGAATATGGATTAAGTGAGATGATGAACTCTCGAGCAATAACTGGTAGTTTGATTCCTAGTGACAATAAATGGTTTCCTGCTATTTCAGAGCTTGAAGCACTATTACCAGCAGGAACTGTGGATCATTCTACTGAACCCATTTATGAGGTTTGTTATATGATCATTGTTTATTTATCTGATATATTAATTTCTTATCCATGTAGTCATATCTACTTAGTTGGAAATAGTTATGGAATTTTGTTTTCCTCGGAAAAGTGATGACTTCTATTTTAATTACTGCAGTTGCCTGGGTGGGAGGAATCTGTTAGTGGTGCAAGAAATAGATATGTGGCTGTCATCCAGGCCCTTGCTGACAAATATCCAAATGAAAATTTGCTGTTAGTCACACACGGTTAGTTCATCATTTTCAAAGGAGACTACTAATATTTCCCTTTTTTATGTTTGCATGAAGCCATTTTGCAATCCTCATATGATAAATGAGGGACTTAACAATGAAAAACTCTTGTATATATCAATGCAGGTTTGCAATACTTGCATATTTGACAAACCATTCATCTTTGCTGCATATCTTGCATTGTTTGTAACTCTCAAAGGCTCTCAAATATGCAGGTGAAGGAGTTGGTGTTTCAGTTTCTTCGTTCCTCAAGGATGCAGAAGTCTATGAAGTAGAATATTGTGCTTGTACTCATTTGCAAAGGCAAATATCTTCGAAACCGTCGAAGGATTCCAATGTCGAACAATTCAAGGTGCTTACGATGAGTGGACAGAATGGTGTGTCCTATTCTATTACACCAGAGAGTGAAAAGTGGTTTGTAACCAATTGAGCCTTTGATCTCATTATTTGTTATTTTGAACTTGGTAGCAACTTTAGGTTGCTGAATAATGAAATTATAAAGTTGTAATCTTATTAATCTTGGATATAAACCTTTATAAAACAGGAACAGCTTTAGTTCATTTCAAGGCTGAATATTGGCAAGCACTTCTTCAATCGGATTTTTCGTTTTTCTTTAAGGGTCTTCAATCAGATTTTACATTCATAATCTGTTGAAACATTTCCTCATTTTTTTGCCCAGTTCTGATGATCTTCGTTTCTGTACCAGTACTAAAAACTGTGTTCCAGTTGTGCTTAGAGCTGGCTGTGATTTCAGCCAAAGAACAAGGAGCTCAAGTTTCTTCATTTTGCAATGACTTGACAGAAGAGGTGTTAAAGTTATTCCTTCTTATTTATAAGTATTGAATGAGTAAATTTTTCCTAATTATCCAACTTGTAAAATCTTTCGGAAATGATCATTTTTCGTAGGTTTTCCAATTTATATTTTTATGTTGATGTCAATGTTATATCTCTCTTTTCCACACATGCAAGAAAAATATAAAATATACAAAGGGAATAAAATAAAAATAAAAAAAAATAAAAAAGGAGCTGCAACCCTGAGCAATGGTTTCTGCCCCTTTTTTATTTTGTTAAGTTTTATTATCTTATTTCGAGATACTACTAATGTAACGGAGAAAGAAAAATACGCTATATATATTATCGAGATTTCATTTTCATAATTTTACTTTTTATTTCCCCATGATCTGATTACAATATCCAAAAGAATTAATTTAATAATTGTGCTCTCTGCTTAAATAGAATTATCGTGCCTTATCCAATTAAAATTAATTTTTATCAATTTTTCATGATGAAAAAGATTCCATATATATTAACAAGTTTTTTGGTAAGCCCCTAGAATCATACTAGCCACCCGGCAGAATATGACCTCGGGGCACGTTACGAATTTACTTCAATGACTTTACTTTGACCAAC
Source organism: Pontederia paniculata (assembly GCA_001647135.1). Classification (NCBI taxonomy): domain Eukaryota; kingdom Viridiplantae; phylum Streptophyta; class Magnoliopsida; order Commelinales; family Pontederiaceae; genus Pontederia; species Pontederia paniculata. Next base: position 126,851 of record LTAE01000362.1, on the reverse strand, counting down.
ACATCGACTCACATCAGATAAAAAAATAATTTAATCTAAAACATTATTTTTAATATAAAGACTATTAATCTAATACATCATTTATAATAAAACTAAACAACAAAGACTAAATCAAATAAAATACTAATAACTTAGAGTGTCATACATCTCTATCATAAGATTGGTAAGACTCAATCAGGATCCTATGTTATCATCAATGTCTTCAACTCCTATTAAGCATCTATATTACCTACAGAATTGAATTCGCAAGAGAAAACCCATGAGTTGTGACACTCAATATATAAATATTACACAAAAAAATAATAGTAAGGAGTCAATAAGTGACTAGATCAAACATTTTCTTCTTTGTCTCTAAAATAATGATAATGTGAGGAGTCAATACTTATCAGTTCTTTCATTAATTCTTTTATCTTTCTTTTCAATTACAGTCAAAAATATCAACTACACCTAACTTTTGTGGTGTACAATATATCAGTATGTTTAAGCCAAATTCATTATACTTTCTTTTCATTCATTTTGGGTTGCATCTTTTAATTCAATCAATAATGAGCAATTATCATTACATAACGATTTTAGAAATTCGACGGCAGTATGACCAGCCATGTCATGGGGTCAACCCTAGGCCCATCAATTAATCTCCATAAACAATAGTCCACGAGGGACTCAGTGTTTTCTGAAGAAATTAGTAGGGATAAATTTCTCAGCCTTTCGAAATCTTCCTCTTTATGTATACATTCAAACACAATCATTAACATCTTTCAACTTTTTTTTATTATTTGTTATAATCCCGTCAAAAAAAATTTATTTGTTATGCTAAGTTCACGTGAGAATATACTAACCCTACCTTAATCAAATTCAATCAATCAAATATATCATCAATCATCCCGAGATATACCCCGTGTCATAGGTGACACGGTTCGTGTTGTCGCTGGGTTAGGTGTGTTCAAGGGAAACACAACCATTTAAAATAAGACATTTTAATCAAGAGATGCATATCATATTTATTTAAACGTGGGCCATTTTGATATTAGTTCTTTTTTCGCGGACATATCGTCAGTCAACGCGGCCTATCCCAGCGGGTCTCACGTCAGTACTGATGATGCGGATCGTGTCATGAGAGAACAAGACACGTGTCCGATTGCAGGTTACATAGTTTAACATCATTTAAACATGAACTAAATTCGAAGAACTCTTCCAAAAAATCTGATTAACAAATTATTAATTCATCAAAAATTCTCTTTAATCATTATTAATAATCGATTAAAATCTGAAAATTATTTTTTTTGATGATCCTAAATTCTCAGAATTATCTCTCATCTTTTTACGTGTCATCTCCTCTTGGCACAACTTTCAAGGTTGAAGTCTAAGATAAAGAGAAGAGGAGAGAGAGAGAGAGAGAGAGAGAGAGAGAGGAGTGACCATCAATTTTATACAGTATCTCCCTCTATCTGCTTCTCTCTCTCTAAACAGTATCTCCCTCTATTTGCTGCTGCTGCTGCTTCTCTCTCTCTCTCTCTCTCTCTCTCTCTCTCTCTCTCTCTNATCAATTTTATACAGTATCTCCCTCTATCTGCTTCTCTCTCTCTAAACAGTATCTCCCTCTATTTGCTGCTGCTGCTGCTTCTCTCTCTCTCTCTCTCTCTCTCTCTCTCTCTCTCTCTCTCTCTCTGCATCGTCTGGCTTGATTCGTGTCTACAAGCGCCAGAAAGAGGAAATAAAATATTGAGCAAGTGACACAATCATTGCTATCCATGCATTATTCCCCATCCACCAGCATTTCCCAATCGAGCACCATTCTTAATCCCTCTCCTTTTTCTTCAGGTTGTGTTACTACTGCATGTAAACTAAGGCCAAGGGAAGGAGAGAGCAAACCGCGGCCATGGGGCAAGTCCAGGACTTCGAGGACATGGAAGCCGACCACAACGTGTACACAGGAAGGATGACGCCCTTCGTGGTGCTCTCCTGCATCGTCGCCGCCAGCGGCGGTATCCTCTTTGGTTATGATCTTGGCATTTCAGGTCACCTTTTGCCACTCTTCATGTCTGCATATTGATCCTTTCAAAGTTCGTGTCTTTTTTTGTTTTCATGGTTTTCTGATCAGGTAAAGATTTGAGCAGGCGGCGTGACGTCCATGGGCACGTTCCTAGAAAAGTTCTTCCCGGCGGTGCACGCTCGGATGGAGGAGGACACCAGGATCAGCAACTACTGCAAGTTCGACAGCCAGCTCCTGACCCTGTTCACGTCGTCGCTCTACATCGCCGGGCTGCTGGGATCGCTGCTCGCGTCCACGGTCACGCGGACGTTCGGCCGGAGGTCGTCCATGCTCGTAGGAGGCGCCGTCTTCTTGGCCGGGGCGGCCGCCGGCGGGGCTGCGGTCAACATCTACATGCTCATCTTGGGCCGCGTCCTGCTCGGCTTCGGCATCGGGTTTACCAATCAGGTGTGCATGAGCTGAGCTCCATAGGTGACAATGCAGAGATGTGTTGAGCGTCTGCCATTAGAGCAGGAATCGAAGCACTTGGTGATGGCTCCAATATGTTTCGCTTTCTAATATCTTGCACTGTTCATAGGCCATTCCTGTGTACCTCGTGGAAATGGCGCCGCCAAACTACCGCGGGGCCATGAGCGGCAGCTTCGAGCTCTGCATCAGCATCGGCATACTCGTCGCAAACCTCATCAACTACGGAGTACAGAGGACACAAGTATCATGGGGTTGGAGGGTCTCGTTGTCGCTCGCCGCCGTGCCGGCATCTGTGCTCGCCGTCGGCTCGTTTTTCCTTCCCGAGACGCCGAACAACGTCCTCCAGCGCACCGGCGACGTCGAGGCCGCGAGGAAGCTCCTCCAGAAGATCCGGGGCACTGCGAACGTACAGAAGGAGTTGGACGACATCGTGTCCGCGTGCGAGATGTCCGCCGCCGCCGCCGGGAACCCGTTCCGTAAGATACTCCAGAGGAAGTACCGCCCCCAGCTCGTGATGGCCGTCACGCTCCATTTCTGCCAGCAGGTCACCGGAATCAACGTGATCAACTTCTACGCCCCGGTCATGTTCAGGACGATCGGGTTCAAGGAGAGCGGCTCTCTGATGTCGGCGGCCGTGACCAGGTCTGTGGCCACCGTGTTCTTCGTCCTGTCGATGGCGGCGGTGGACAGGATGGGTCGGCGCAAGCTGTTCATCGTCGGAGGGGTCCAGATGCTCGCGTCGCTGGTCGTCGTCGGCGGGATACTGGAGGCAAAGCTCAAGGACCACGGCGCCATGGAAAGGGACTACGGCTACCTCGTGCTGGCCGTCATCTGCGTCTACGTCGCCGGCTTCGCGTTCTCCTGGGGGCCGACGTCGTGGCTGGTCACCAGCGAGATCCTGCCGCTGGAGATCCGATCGGCGGGGCAGAGCATAGCGATCGCGGCGAACCTTTTCACGACCTTCCTGATAGCTCAGTCGTTCCTCGCCATGCTCTGCCACCTCAGGTCGGCGACCTTCTTCCTCTTCGCCGGGTGCGTCGTCGGCATGACGCTGTTCATCTACCTGCTGCTGCCGGAGACGAAGAAGCTGCCCATCGAGCAGATCGATCGGGTGTGGAGGAAGCACTGGTTTTGGAAGAGGTTTGTTGGGGAGGACGAAGAGGTCGACATGAGCAGGTAACGCTAATGGCCATTGAACGTGAGAGGCATTGGATTCTTTGCATGGATTCGCCCCGACAAAAATTGTCTGATACCAGTGAGAGATCTAATAGGCATGAAAAGTAGATGTTATGTAGATGAAAAAAAAAAAAATAGGAACTTGCACAACTTGTAGACTAAAAGATTAAAATCTCGATCTTTTACAATCTATCTTACGATCTTCCTATATTTAATCATCTACCGATCATATGATCTAATTTATAAGATCTTTACGATTTTTTATAAGATTTTTTATAAAATCATTCGATCCTTTTCTGATCGTCGATCTTGCAACTCTTCTCCGATCCTAAGTTAGATCTTGATCTTAATAATCTTGGACTAAAGTAATCAAGAGTTTAATTATAACTTAAGAACCTGTTTATTTTTATTTTACATTGTTTTACATGCATTAAGCATATGAACCTTGCTTGAGATAAAAAAAAATGGGTAACATGGTCATGGACAACCGTCTTTGCATTGTAATTAGGAATTAAGATGTCTCATAAACTTATAACACAGTGGGAATGTAATAGATAAGGCTTATGTAGGTCACAGATTTGCACTCTCTGTTTCAAAGAGAAGAACAATATCCTCATGTTTCTGTGGAATATTGTAACCATGGCAAGTCTTGTTTCTTCCAAGGCAATTATTAGGGGTGTTCGTCGCGTCAGATCAGCCTAATGGACCCGACGATGCGAACCGATTCAATTTCAATTGGTTCAAGTCGGATCGTTGATCGAATCAAATTCGAACCAACTCAATCATTAACGGATCATTTTTTAAATCGGATCAACACGAACCAACTCGACGATCCGAACTTTTATATATTTTTTATTAAATTTGAACTAATTTATTCTTGATAAAAAATTTATATTACTTTAAAATAAAATATCTTAAAAATTATACTTATATATTTTAAAAGTATTACAAACCTTTAAAAATATATGTTTTTTTATATTTTTAAAAAATATAATTAATTATTAAATATTATAAAATATAAATAATATAATATAAAAAAATTATTTGAGTAAACCGATGATCCGACTCAATCTAATCCGACCTAATGGAGATCGAATTCGATGACTAAAATGTTATCAATCCGACCTAATACAACTCGAATAAAAATAATGGAGTTGGGTCGGATCGGGTCAAACCCGACCCATGTCATCAATATGGCAAAAGATGATATACATATATAATATAGATACTTCTTTGAATACAACGACATTTCTAGGAATGAGAATTTGTATTGTTATTGATAAATTATGCGAACGATCATCGAACTTTCACGCATTCCCATTTCAATCGTTAAACTTCACTTCGTAACAAAGACGATCATCCAACTTGAAAAAAAAATTATTCGCAATCATTCTGACCGACTATCGTCAGTTTCTAGGTTACCGTACTTAAGTGGCGTCCACAAGAATAATTTCTCTTTGTCACGTCGATCCATAATATTATAAGATTTCTTTTCTCTCTTATGTGATAATAAATAATATTTTTATTAAACTAATTTGTCTTACTAGGAAAAAAAATTGAAGCTAGTCCTTCTCTTCTTCCTCTACCCGGAGATGAAGGAGAAGATAAGAGGGGGTAGATGCGCCCTCTTCTCTCTCTTGCTACGTAGAAAAGATTAAAAAAATCTTATAATAATTTATATCGAAATGAAGGAGAGAGAAGCCGCTTACGTGGCCTCCATATACGCTGAGTTATCTAGAAACTGACAGTAGTCGATCGTAATGACCGTGCGTGAAAAGTTCTCCAAGTTGGATGATCGTCGCATTACAAATTAAAGTCTAATGATCGCAACGAAATAGAGAGTAAAGTTGGATGATCGTTCGCGTAATTTACTTGTATTGTTATCATGACATACAGTAGAAAAAAGATCGAAATGATGTTAGATTATTTTTTATAACACATCCTCGATTATAATTTTTTTCATATTTAATATTAAACTATATATTTATAAAAATTCACCCAAAATTCGGTTAACTTTATTTTTTAATAATTATACAAATTTTATAGTACAAATAATATTTAATATTTTTTTAAAATTTTATGAAATATCTTCATTATATTGTTACTTTCTTATTTTTTTAAATATTTTCTTATATTTAAAAAGAAAGGGTAAATAATAATTTATAATGATTAGAAAAACAAAGTTAAGAAAATTTTGGCAATATACTTTGAAAATTCAGATATTATGAATTTATAATTCAATATTATATGCAAAAAAATTATACTCGAGGGGGCATTAAAAGAAATAACCCAATGACAAAAGAAGAAAATAATCTTGAAAACTATATAGAGAGTAAGTGCACACGTAAACTCTGAAAAAACAATCCTTCAATCAAAGGCAGGGCGAATAATTTCTTTTTGGGTTACAACATGAATAAAATCTTAGTGAAGCATACCATGCATGACATTCACCATGATACAAAATAAAATCATAACGATGATTAAACTAATTCAGCAGCATGCACCGTGACGAATACAGCATTTGACACTAGTCACTAGTGGCATCTCCAACTATCACACTAAGAACAGTAGCAGCAACATCTGTAAGTTCATATATTTACAGAACATATATGCAATAACCAACTACAAACAGTTGCATGCAACAAGAATAAGTGTGCAATATTTAGAAAAGTGTTAGTAGTAGTGTAAGACACATGTAAACCACATCCTGATATTAAATTACTACATATGCATTATAAGCTAAGTATTACAATTGTTGTTACCTTGAAATATCAAGTTTCACCACTGATAATTTAGTATAACAGAAAGGGTTACTGGAACACAATAATGACATATTGCTAGATTGGAAAAAAAGTCCAGATATGCAGTTAATTAGATGTATTAACAAGAAGGCAAAGCTTAACTGGTAAACCATTGACTTCAGGGACATATCAAAAGAGTTCGATCAGGCTTGAGCTTTTGCAGGTGGATTAGAATGGAAAGCAGATTGCCTATTGGAACCCCCGAGTAAATCTAATGAGCCGGAAGATGCTTCTTTAGAGTGGTCTCCTATACTCAGTTTTGACATCCCTACAAGCTCATCAACGTTTATTGGAGTCTTCGAGTGTACTGCAGTTGGCTTCACAATTTCATGTGCCTGTTGCTCTGGAGCATCTGCTCTGTAACCTGGCCACAAAGGCAAGGACAATTGTACAAATGGAGAAAAATAAGCTGGAAGTACCACAGGATAGTTGCAGATCAAAGTTTCCGTTTGCGGAAGAGCTGCTTCTGCAAGCATTGAGTTACTGGAGTCCATTGATTCACACTCCTCATCCACTGTTGGAGGCAGTGGTGGCGGATTACTGGTTTGTTGCTCAGACTCTTGGCAGCTAACTGGAAAGGGCTGATGCTCAGGGGACTGAAGGCAATAATGATTGTGAATCATGTAAGATAACAGTACATGGTTACAAATTGCATATGGATATTCAAACCTGAATGGTAAAGCTAGAATGCACCAATCTTAACAGATTACCACACAATAGATCAAGTGTCAAATTATCATAACCATTGAGTTTTCAAACACCAAACTGAATGATAGACATAAAAGACCAATTTTAACTACTTTCTATCTTTTTTGAAAAGAACTAGTACTGCATTTCTTGAGTGCATACATTATTGGAAGGTTCATATGAATTTAGAGAACGGCAGAATCTCTCTGCAAAAACACATTGAAAACACAATTATCAAAGGCGAGAACTATCTGGATACTGCATATTTTATTTTTGGATCTCATTTGTAAAATCAAGTTCGTCATAGTATCTTGGCAGGTACTAAGTCCACTAAGTGGAAAAGGGTGAAGAAGACACGCTTTGGTTAGTCTCACATGGGCAAATCACGGGAGACTATAAATGAGAACATGGTCTTGATCAGGACAAGACTCTCTTTGGGAGCTCATGTCGCCCTTCACCATGTCAAAACCAAGCAGTTCAAGGAACAAAACGGACAAAATCGGGTCTAGCAGATATGTTACATATGGTACCAGAACTGCTTCACATAGACCCTTGTATTTTGGTGGGATTCAATCACTCAATATGGACCATGATTCCTTTAAGAAGGAGGGTGCAGAAGGCACGCTTTAAGTTAGTCCCACCCCCACATGTGCAGATCATGGAAGGTGTATATATATATATATATATATATATATATATATATATATATAATATATATACGCACACACACATAGGCGTGTGATGCATTTTGAGAGAACCAGGTCAAGACCCCCAAAGGAAACAATATCGTGTATGGTCAGGTAAGTTACATAAAACATGAAAGTAATCTTATGAAATTGTCATAAGTGGGACAATGGCGAGTTAGAGGCACATAGAAAGAGTCGTCAATCATGGAACCACAAGGTCCACAACTACTACCAAAAGGTGGCATGAGGATGAAACTATAAGACATTGTACCATGAGTCGTCAATTATGCCTGCATGTAAATTCCACTAGTTACACTACCACCAAATCTACATAATTGCAAAACAAAATTTTAAAGATATTGTGTTGATCTTATTCTTACAGCTTATCTAGATTTGTGAAATAATCAATTTCCACTAAACTATTAAGTGCGAGATTCCAGAAAATGAATGGAATCTGACATATCTAAAACAATAAGAAGAAAATGCATAAGCAAATTAAAATTGAATATGTCAGATCCTATAATATATGAGAATAGATTTGAGTGGGTGCATAATGTGACAAGAAAACATTTAATTGTATTTCCAAAGAAAAAAAGTTGTTTGAGGAGAATAAAAAAGATGCATGCGGAAGTCGAAAGTTCAACATATAAAAGAAAAACAAGAGAACGATAATAAGAAACCCCAACAGGACTCTCACTTGTTTATGAGAAGCATAAGAGATAAGTATATGCAAATTAATTAATGAAATTCAACCATATCAGGCATTCAGGAAGACAATTGTCTGAAAGTCATAGTGAACATAAAGACACCAAGATGGGTATAGAGAGAGAGAAAGAGACCTCATCAGGTATCATATCAAAGAGACTGGATCTTCTCTTTCTTCTTGACATATTGGTTTGACGTATAAAATACTTTTGAGCATGACTTGCTACCTGAGTAGGTGTCCTTGTTACCACATAGTTACGAGATATGCCACGCCAATCACCCTTTCCAAGCTTTTTCAAGCCAAGCAGAAACATTTTATGTTCTTCTTCAGTCCACGGGGTACCTGAAATTTAAATTACAAACATGATAGTACAATCACGTTTGAGCTAGAAAAGTAAGTGTGACAGTTAAATGTGATAGTAATCATCAAGACACGATCCTGGGCATAATGAGAAGGAAGCTGCTGGATCTAGTCAGTATTCAGTAGTCTTAAAGATGAATCGATAACAGCAAACTGCTATATCATCACTCACCAAGTTAATAATTCACAGATATCACATTTAACCAGAAAATAGCATCCATCAGAAATTTGGATTGACATGCGACCGAAAAGCTAGACATAGTTAAATAAACGCTCAGATAGCAATCACACCTTTGGTTAAATGCTAGTGGCATATGGCATAAAATGCAGTGAAACAAGAACACAACCGAGATTATCTGGGGTGTTGGGATTTTCTCTCTATTATTTCTTCTTAGAAACAAATGGAACACAAGATGGCAAATACCTGAAATCAGCAAGGTAAAAGTTTATTCAAAGTACTATATGGTAAGAATTGATAAGCAAAGTACTCTAACTAGCAAAAAGATCGTATTTTTAGTTCGCAAGTAAGACGATCATAAAAAAATCATGCCAATTAGAGAAAAAAACAGCAACTATGTTAATGTTATCATTTGAAGCAACTCCAACGTCGCTAAAGCACTTATCCTCCGATCGCTCGGGCCCTCGATATAAAAAGTTCAACCTCGCGCCCACATCATGTGCCACAAAGCTTAAAGACGAGAGAAAAAAAAAAAGTTTCTTTTGGCGGCGCTCACCCTTCTTCCGTTCGCGGCAGCTGGACGTGGACCCCTGGACGAAGTCCTCGGACGCGTACCCGTCGGCGGCGGGCTCCGCCCCGTCGGCGGGCGACACGCTCCCGCCGGATCCGGCGAGGAGGGACAGGTTTCCCATGCTGGCGCTCTTCCGGATGGACGATCCATCCGTGAGGCGCACCCCGAAGAGCTTCACCCCGCGGTTGGGGCACGTCCGGGAGTTGTGCCCGTTGTGGCTGCAATGGGAGCACCGCCTCGTCATCCCCCCGCCACCACCGCCGCCGTATCCTGCCACGTCGCCGGAGGATCGAGCCGCGAAATCCGTCGGATCGCCGGAGAAAGAAGCTTGAACGGGAACAGTGATTAGGGTTGCAGGGTTCGGAGGAGATCGATCGCGGGCGAAGAAGGGGATAAAGAGATGGACACAGGAAACGAATTAATTAATTAATTTATTTATTTATTAAGGAAATGGAATAAAGACAGAGATCATATAATAGAAATAATAAATAGTTTGGATGCATGAACAGGGAAAGGGAAGGGGACGACGTTGACGATGTCCACGTGGCGGATGTTGATTGGAGAGATCCGACGATTAGTGTGTGAGGTGGATTTTAAGGATTATATTTTTTTTCTTTTTTTATTCTGAAAAAGTCTTCTCTCTCTTTTTTTTTCTCTTTGCAAATTTTTATAAAATTTTCTTAATGTGAAATTATAATTAAAATGAATTAATTTTTTGCTGAGCTCGCGTACACATACATGTTATAATTTATGAAAATTAAATAAACAATTAAATTTAATGTGTTTAATAATTTATGATATGACGTTTACTATCAAATTATGCCACACACAAACGGATGGAAACATAATTTTCCACGTTGAACGTAAAACAAAAAAATATGGAAAGTTAAAAGAATATTGTAGTAGAACCACTTCATGTAAAAGGTTGTGGATATTGTGTGATGATTAATTTAATAAATTAATTTTGATGATATTTGAATGAATTAAAATATAATAAGGTGAGTTAAAAATTTTATTTGATAAATTAGTTTCGGTGGAAGGAAAAGGAAAATATATTTTTTAAAGTAGATAAAAATTGAGTTGAATAAAAACTTATGATGATTGATTTTCTCAAACATTTAATTAAAAATATCATATTGTTATGAAAAGTCAGAAAATAATAAATACTATAACGTAATCTTATTGAATAAACATTAAATATTCTAATCAACCAATAAGGAGTTAATTTAGTTTTTATAATTGAATGATTAAGTTAGTTAATAAATAAATAAATTTACAAACTTAAATATATTACGAAGATATTGAAAAGAAATATAAGATAACGTGTGAAAGGGAAAAAGATAAAGTAATATTTCAAACTTAAAATAAATTATGAAAACATAAAAAAGAAATTAATTTGTATGAGAGAAGGAAAATGAGGATTACCCTTCATTCGTTTTTCATTTAATATTTTTTTTCAACTGAAATATAAAAGAGAAAAATAGATAGTTCATTTTATGTTAAATTTTTTAAATACTATGATTTTTATCTCATTTTTTTATTCTCCTATTCAAAATAATTAACATTTTTTCACCCATTACTCCTCTCTCCTCAATTTTCTTACCTTTTTTCCCCTTCCTTTCCTTAACGAGTGTATTCAAACATACCCTTATGAAAATCAGAAGCTATCAAATTGAATCTCCTGATTTTCAATTTTCTATTTCCGTCTTAAAAATTAACTCATGGTTTGATAATATCCAATCAAAAGTAGACATCAGTATTTTGATTGTCAAATGTATTTTTTTAATTACTATTATTTGATCCTAGCATTTAAGCATTTTTTAATGTTATCTTATTAATAATTTTTATGTTATTATCTTAGAAAGAGGGGAAAATCGTCCTTCTTCCTCTAAACATCTATTTTTTTAGAAGAAGTATAATTTCATAAAATTGGAAAATAAACTAACGACATATCGTTGACATTTTTCAATTTCAGGATTTAATTTATTGACATTTTTCTCATCCCATTTTAATTCATTGGTACTTTAGTTTCTGTCTCTATTTAACATAATTATTTATCAAAAAGATTAATTGTTTTATTATCATAATATGACTATACAATGGAATATGCATCCACATCGTTGACTAAACCCGGATCGACGTGTCACTGGGTGAATGGATCCATTCATCACATTTAACGGAAATAATCAGATTTTTTAAATAATATTAGTCTAATATTTCTAAAACAATTATATAGCTAATATTTTGCAAAAAAAAAGTATCACTGGCGTATTAATAATCCATTATGAATAAGAAAGTTTTAAAATCAAATGACTTTTATTTTTATTTTAGTTTATCAAAATTTATGCAAAATTGCTTATTTAACTTTTCATTGTTTTTATTTCATTTTGCCTTTACACACTTTTTCATATATTTTTTTCTATTTCCTCACTACTCTTCTTGATCCCATTTTACTTTCTTTCTTCTAATTCTTTCCAATTATTTCGCCATCTCCTCTTTTATTCTCTACATTAACATTTTATCATTTTTATTTAGCATCTCCTCTTTTATTCTACACTGATAGTTTGATTTTATTCTTTAATTACGTTTCATTTTTTTTTTCTCCAATTAGCTTTCTTGAATCGACGTTCATTTTCCTTTTCTTTAATTGCATATTTCTAAATTGGATATATTAATTTCTCTTTCTTTAATTGCATAATTTTCTTAATGACATTTCTCAAAATAAACTTATAATTTGTACTCTACACTAAAAAAGAAATAAAGTGCAAGGTATACGGCTTCGCTTATTTTCATTGTAAAATAACAAATAATCATTTTGTCATATTAATTCTATGCTCGTACATTAATTTGTATAATTAAACTATTTACTTGTCTCGATATTTTTTATTGCGAATTATCAATTCTTATCCATTAGTAGATAAATTTTGATATTTATTCACAATATATTTTGAATTAACTTGGTGTAAATAGAAGGAGATGCTCTGTACCTCATTTTTTTGAAAGGATATTTTTTTTTTCGATTATAAAGAGAGGCTCATGGTCTAATACATGTAAAGAAAATACTAAAAATAAAATAGTACATAAGTCTCACTGGTGGAATTCGAACTCGATATCTTTCGGTACTCAAGTCGAGGGATGAGCCACTGCATCACGTCCTTATTCTCAGGATATTTCTTCTTGTTCAAGTAGGAGAATTTCAATTTTCATAAATGAAACATAATCATTACGGGCCAAGTATATTTATCATTAAATTCTTTTGAGATAAATGAAATTTGGATCATATCATTCTGCACTTGGTAAGCAATTCTTTTTAATTATGATTATCTCATTTATGGTAATATGACGTTAAGAACTTAAGAAGCAGATTTTCTAATTTACTACTTTGATTATCCTTTTTTTTCATTTTTACGCACTATTTAAGATCACAACGCCATATGCCTACCTCCATTTGTTTTATTTTTAAATAAAAAAATATTTTCATGTCACCCAATCAAAATTTGATTTAGATTACATCAAATAATTGAATTACTTGATATAATTATTATTTTTCTTCTAATGTAAAAACATAATTAAAAAGAAAAAAATGTTGGAATAACATAAAATGTATTACAAAATTAAAATAATTTTTAAAAAATTCAATTCAACTTTTCGTTTTTGGTCGAAAATTTTATAATATTCTTATATGTATTTCAAAAATTATATATATTCCAATTAAGATATATGGTTGGATAGCAAAGAATTTTTTTTAAAAAAGCGTGATACTTTATTATTATATGTTTAACTATAGATAGTGGTATCATAGTATGTGATTAAAATAAGAAAAATATATCATTAATAATACCATTAATTTTAGAAGAATGAGTTAATAAAGATTGAAAAATGGTGATTTTACATTTTTATTTGCAATGTTTTTAAAGATAAGGTTTGACCAAATTAAATTAATTCTAATTATTGTTTTAGTATAAATATATATATATATATTGAAATAATAAGATATTTATGTATTTAATTAAATTATATTTTCTTTTTAACGGAAACAAAATGATAATTTAATGGAAGGCACAGATCTATTTTTCTCTTCATAGTATATAACGGTCAAATATAAATTAAGAAGTGGAAAGGAGACGTTATATTTCTGTTGTCCTCAGCCAACAGCCCCGACTTCATAGTCCACCTTCCAAGTCCAACCACCATCCAATCCATCCGCACGCGTTGCCGTCGCCCTTCTTGTCGCCACTACGCCGGCCGTCGTTTTGGTTTCCCGCTTTGACCTCGTTGCCGCCGGCGAACACAAGACCGATTTCGAGCAGGTGATCCCCAAATCTTTCCTCTTCTTGCTCTCCAAAGTTTCGCATCTCCTTCTCTTTGTTTGATCCTTCTTTTTCTTCTCTTTCTTTCGCTTTATTCACGATCCGGTTCGAGTTTGATTCCGGATTTCTTGAAGGTGGGATTTTAAGGAATTTTTTAGCTTTTTTTTTTCGAAGTCTTTTTGCTGAGTTTTTCTTCTATTTTCTTCCTTTTGTTTTGATCGTATATATCGGTGTTTGCTATGCGATTATTCTTCGTTGGAATAGGGGATTTTAGAGATATATTTGAGTGATTCGTTCTTCTCGATTTAACTCGAGTTTACTTGTTAGCAATTTTAGGGATTTAGTTCCCGATTTTGGAGAAGTTTTTTTTTATCATATACTTGGTATGCGTATCCGCTTTCCTTTATTTCTGCAGCAAAAAATTGATTAGCGTTGGTTTTTAGGGTTCTTTGCCTGGTTTCCTCGATCACCTGCGATGTCTTCGGAGGTGGCTGGACAGTGGCGCGAGAAGGCGACTGGTTTCTTCTCTTCGTCTGGTATTTTACATCTAGAAGCGATCCTGACTTCCATTTTAGTATATTTTGGTATATGATACTGTGGTTTTTGTGACGCAGGACTGAGGCTTAAGCAAGCAGGGCAATCGGCAGGTAGTTTCGTGGGGGATAAAGCAAAGGACGCTGGTGGAAACGTCGTTGACGCCGCATCTAAGGTTGGTTCATTGGTCAAGAACCGATGGGCCCTCTTGCAGAAAGCCAGGCAGCAGCGCCAGGCTCCACCACCTGCAGAGAGCATCCAGGAACGCGTGCTTTCAGCCGCCTCATCCACCGGAGTGCTCCTGCGGAAGGGCATATCAGAAACCAAGGACAAGGTTGTCGTTGGAAAGATGAAGGTGGAAGAGGTATTTTTCCTGTAATGTTAGGAAGTGTTACCAGGCAAAGCTTTATTTTTTTGCGTTAATTGTCATACTGCACCAATAATAGCTTTTAAGCTCGTATTTTCTTGTAAATTACTTGCTTTTAATCTACGGTATGCTAAATTACCCAACTCTTCAAGAAGGTCAACTTTGTTTTCTGTTCTTTTCTGCACTTCTTCTTTTTTACTATCTTTTTTGGCTTCCCAGGCAGCAAAGAAGACTGCAGACAAGAGTAAGAGTATTTTGAACAACATTGAACGTTGGCAAAAGGTTTTCAACATTAACAACATTAAAACTATGGCCTTAATTTTAGATGTGAGATGTCTTACATTAATTTTTTTAATTTTGTAGGGGGTCGCGAGCACCGATGGTGAGTCTGTAGATCATCTTATCACTTCAATGTTGAGTTACTTCCCTAATTAACAAATTGAAATGTGATGTTTTCACATATGCAATGCCTTCTTTCTTCCAATCTATATTAGGATTAAACCTAGATTTGCTACATTTGGCATTTACAAGTTGCATTATTTCACTTAAGCATGTTTAACCCACCTCGCAAGGTTCTAACACTTGTGACCACAAATCATAAAACACTTGTGGCAAAAGTTTGATTCTTCATGAGTGAGTTTGAATTTTGGTGGTGCATAATATTTTGTTTATATTTTCAGTTGGTTCTTCCTTTAAATGGATTCTGTGAAGCACTGATTTCTTCAATGCCAAAGTTGACAGTGGGTCTGGAGAATAAACTTATGTATCTTTTTTTTTGTCTAGAACTGTTGTCTTCTTCCTTACACTAAATATATATATTTACAGTCTAGGCTCTTTTTTTTTTTCTTTTTGAGGTGGGAATTTATAATATATGGTCGAAAAACAAAAAAAATGGATCTGACATATTATCTGTAAACTTGAGCAGTATTTGGAATGCCAATTGAAGCCACTGTACAAAGGCAACAGTCTACAGGGCCTATTCCTCAAATATTGGTCGGATGTGCAGAATATCTTGTTTCATCAGGTAATTCCAAATGAAAGACTACAGGAACTCTACTCGGTTTCAACAATCCAAATGCTGATTCTAGAAGTACTTTCAACAGGATTGAATTCCGAATACTTGTTCAAAGCTGAAGGAGATAGGAAAGTGCTTCAACACTTAATTTCACTATACAACGAAGGTGTAGCTTCTTCCATTGCCTTTCTCCTTGACCTGTCTTGTTGAGAGATCCATTTACGCATTATAATTTGAATGTTGCAGACTGGAATGCATCTTTACCAGAGGACACTAGCGCAGTTGATGTGGCTGCACTGATTAAGTGCTATCTTGCTAGCCTTCCTGAACCCCTTACCACATTTGATCTTTATCATGAAATTAGAAATGCAAGGAGCAGCATAAAAGACTTGAGAAATATTTTGATAAAGCTCCCTAATGTGAATTACATGACACTAGAGATTGTTACTGCGTTACTGCTTCGAGTGAGCCAGAAGTCAGTACTTAACAAGGTAATATGCACTTTTGTAAGATGTAAATAGTAGTTTCTGGATCATTTCATGTCTTTGCCACATGGATCATTTCATGTCTTTGCCACATGAAATCGAAATCTTTGAAGTTTCTGTTTATGCAGTATCTTTTACTCCTTCCCACCATGTACTTTCATCTTGAATTACTCATTTGCTGAATTTAAAGTTCTTATAATAGGATATGGCCCAGTTAAGTGGGCTGGATTTAAGATGGAACACAGGAAGGTGCAGCGCATCGTTTCACGTAGCGTACACGTATACTTCATGAACTTGCACACATGTAGTGCATAAAATGCATTGCATATTCCTTTGTTCCATTTAGGATTACTATCTAGAATTCAGAAAAATGAATTCTCCTGTGCCTTCTTATCTTGCTATTACATACTGTGGGATGATAAACGGTTGGTTGGTCAATTTTTTCAAAGAATTCACTAAGTTGACTTCATATTTATATCTCTTGATTTATAGATGGGACTGAGATAATGGAAGTTGGCTAAACTGAACCAACATTTTTCATGAACACCTTGAAGAAACAAACTAACCATACTTTTTGATATGGTGCATTTGGGACAGACTCACTTCTAACATTTTGTTTGGGTTATACCTATTCTCAACTCCTTTATGGGTCCAGTACAAGCTTCTCAGTTAACCTTTGGTTGATATATGTTTCTTGACCTAAATTAGTTTTGTTTGTTCTTTTTTTAGAGGGTTTTGCTTTTTTTCTCACATTTAAACTTATTTTGTTTGCTACTATGTGGTTTAAGAATCGCTCAAGGACTTGTTACCGAATCTTTCTTGTTAATTCGTTAGTCATTGTTCAATTTTTTCACGAAGAGTTTGTGTTCTAAGTGAGAGTGAATCATTTCATCTAATATGCACACCTTTCTTAAAGTTCCATTTCTTTTACTTTTAGGCATTGTATTCTATTTCTCAGAAACTACTAGTGCCTGTTGCTGTCAGGCTACAAGATTCTTTACATATCACATTCATTAGTTTTAGGAATTGATATGCTAGATTACTTGTTAGTTCTGACAGGATGACTTCTTATAGAGGTTAATACTCATGTTATTGCTTATTTTCAGATGGATTCTCACAGCCTTTCCGTGGAACTTGCACCTGTAATTATGTGGAAGAAAGATGACCCAAGGACGAATATCCTTAATCATCTGGGTTATACATCAAAGGTTCCTCCAAAGCCTGTTGATGTCACGCCAAATCAGCATGCTTGGGTTGATTTGTTGGGTAAGGTTTTCTATTGCAATTATCACGTGTGATCTTTTTCCAGTGTCATATCTTTGGATTAATGGTAGGCATCTCCAGTTTTTGCTCACATATTGCAAAACATGTAAGTTTATGTGATCTCTAGAAACTCAACAAACTTTGCATAGGTGAAAATATTTTGAGTCAAAAATCATGATACTGAAGTTTATGTTTCAGATATTCCTTTTGTTTATATATTTAATTGTGCATTCTTGATTTATGGGTAAAACTGTTTGTGTTGGGTAATATCCAAAAATACGTCTGAAGATTGATAAAATTTTATTTAGTTTTTCTGTTGATTCCAAAATCTACATTTGAATTTGACAAGTAAAATTAGCTAGCATTCATACTCAGATGTGTATGCTATTTTCTATAGTTAATAACACAAAAGGTTAATAAGCACTTATTGTATTTAGCAGTCTATATAAGTTGGCCTTCGATCTTTCAGATCAAGGATTTATATAATAAGATCTAAGATGTGAATGTAATTACCATGTAGCTTTGTAGAACACTATAAATAATCCTGAAGTCAAAGATGGAACCTTGAAGAATTCTGTAGATCACTAGAGTTGCTCTATTACCTTTTCCTTGAATGTTTCATGAGTTCTCTATATTTTGTTGCAGATGATGATGATGACAATTCTGTGGATGCTTCTGCGCAAATTCCTTTAGATGATGATGTTTCGCCACCTGATTATGGTGCAATTGAAGTAATTCAGTGTCTCATTGAGCATCATAATACCATATTCACGGATGCCAATGTGACTACATGGAGATGACTCAAGATATGCACTTACCGAGTTTCAAACTATCATGTCTGAAGACTGAACGATGTACGCCACTATTCAAGTATATGTGAAGTAAGACAATGGTAGCTTCGCACTGAGACAGGTAGATGTATGACAAATTCCAATTTCAATTGTCATCCATAAACTGGTAATAAAGCTTGAAAAAAATGTCAGGATTAGAACATTTTTTTCTTCTCTGAATTAGAAAAGAGAAGAAATCTTTGCTACAGATATTGTACAGTGATTACTTGGTGAACTTTAGGATTGGGTTGGATCATTGGTTGCTGGATAATGTCAATACAAAAGCTGCCATCGAGATATCGATATTATTGGAACCATTTTCCCAGTGTCATCATGATGCCAATTTCTTTTCATGCCTCAAATTTGGTTTAAGGTAAAAAGCATGAATGATGTATTTTTTGAGTAAAAAATGATAAATGGCATTTTATCCAAGCTTTAAGGCTTCTTGGTCTATAACATTTGCTTAGTCTCAATTCGTTTTCTCATGATCACAATACACACATGAATAACCAAAAGATATTTGATGATTAGTGAGGTTGTATCATCAGAGGAGAATGGACCAGAATTTATCTTCATGTGTCCTAAATCTTAAAAAAATAATACACGCATAAATGTTCTTTTTTTTCGTTCTAGATCCACCGGTGTTCAGGGTTATTAGCATCCGACTAATTCGGTGTTCGGACGGAAGCGACAAGATAAATTCTAGTCAAATTGACGATTCCAGAGTTCGAACTCTGGCCGGTTTCTCAACATATTATGAATGTTCTTTGAATAGCTCACTTAAAACATGTGTTGAGTGCATGAACACTTGCTAGGTAACATGTGTAGCACTTTAAGCCAACGGTTAAAGCATAAAGCGATACAAATTTTTAACTGATCAAAGGAATGGAAAAAAAATTAGGTACCTGAAAAAAAAATTAACTTTTCATGGTTTTAACTTTTAACAAGGGAAACAATAATTTGAACTAAAATAACCACAGTATCTCACAATAAATAAATACTGAAATCGTACAAAGGAAGAGATGCCATTTCCTTTTAAATGGCAATCTGCCTCCATATTTAAATCAAGTGTTCGTCCAGAGAGTATAAAGAAAAGTTATATTATGAGTCCAACACGGAAACAACACACAAACCACAACACATCGAATGCTACATTGAGACTTAATTCTGCATCCACTGCACGCACTGCGACTAACATGACGCAGTCGGAGGCTGCTGCTGCGGCGCCGGCGGCTGCTGCTGCTCCAAGTAATCAAACATGTCCGACGGGAAGTCGTCGAAGAGGTCGTCAGGTATCTCTTGGTGTTCATGCTGCTGCTCCACCTCCAGCCCCATTAATGGCCACCCCTCCGGGAGTTGCATGAACGACGACGCGTCCTGGCAAACCAACTCGTCCGGGAAGGTCATGTCGCCCAGGACGTCGGCGTCGGGGAAGAAGTCCGACCCTTCGGGGACGAGCGGGAGACCGAGCAGCGGCTGTGGCGTTTGGTCGAACGGCAGTTGCAAACCCGCCTGGTTTTGCAGCAGGTAAGGATCCGTCTGCATCACCGGTACTTCGTCGACAGCGAGCAGGGCCTCCTCCAGGCTTTGCAGGTACGAACTGCTCCACTCGTCGGGCATTTGGGCCACCTCCATGGCGTCGTGATCCCCCATGAAGGCGACATGGCCGAACTGGCCGTTGTAGGAGTTCTGGTCTCCAAACAGAATGAGATCCAAAGAAGCAATCTGATGGAAACAGCAGAAGATCTTACGAGTAAAACCAAAGATTTGATTCAAACATCATATGAACGTGTCATGCATCAAGATGAACAAAAATGTACCAGTAATTAAGGCTTACCTGCGAATTGGATGTTTCCTGGGAGGTCGACGGCGGCGGCAGCGGCGGCGGCGCCTTTCCCTGCACTTTGCTCGACTTCCCCGGCAATGGCGTCCGGAGGATCCGCGCCAGCCTCTTCTGCCTCGTGCTCCAGAAGTTCTTGACGTCGTTGTCCGTCCGCCCCGGCAAGTACGTCGCGATCCTCGCCCACTTGTTCCCGAACTGCGCCTGCAGGTCGATCACTGTCCTCTCCTCCTCCGGCGAGAACTTGCACCCACTTCTCTCCATGCCAAAGAGAACAACAAAAACAGAAACATAGATACCATATACCATGAATGAACAGGCAAAGAATTCGATCGATGAAGGAGACGAATCCAAGGGAGAGACGACTACGTACGTCTTCAGGTCGGGCTTCAGTTTGTTTACCCACCGGAGGCGGCAGGACTTGCCGGTGCGCGGGAGGAGGCCTTTGGATCGAATGGAGCTCCAGTCGCGGGGGCCGTGCTTGCGGACGTACTCCATCAGGATCTCGTCCTCCTCGGCGACCCATGGCCCTTTCCGCATCGCCACTCCGCCGCCGTCGTCGACCCGTCGACCACTTTTCCTGCCACCTGCACCAACACTTCTTCCTCCTCCTCCTCTGCAGCCGCCGCCATTGTTGTTGCTGCTAGTTATACTACTTCCACTTCCGCTGCAAGAACTGCTTCCATTGTTCCCTACTACGACTACCACTCCTTGCATTATTCCTCTCAGCGTGTGTTCGATTCCACGTTACTGGTTCTACTACTATATCTTCGCCATTGTTGCTACAGGAAGAGAAGCCCACGTCGCCATGAACGCTTATGGCCATGGGGTTCGTGTTTCGTGGTTTTTTTAAATTTTGAACAAAAAGGTTCTACGTAGTAACTAACTGTGCTTACCCCCACTTTGCCCCCACCGTCCCCCACGTTTTGCTGTATAGTAGTCGGAGAAATAAGGGGAAATTAGAGGGTATTAAGGTCATAACAGATGCTTTGCTTCATTTTGTATTTTAATTAAAATTAAAAATATACTTAATAGCGATAAGGGGGTAGTACAATGTTTTTTTGGGGGTTAAACGTTTGACATTTGATTTATTTTTTTTTTGTTTATGTACTTTTCAAGAAAATAAAATGAAATTTTGTTAAAATGAAGAACATGTCTTTTTTAATTTTTTTATTAAAATATTTAGAAAATAAAGGTTACTGATAGAGCGCAATAACGTCGTATGATCCATGTAGTTGATCATTCTTGTAGAGGATCATTCTTGGTGTGTTATTGTTGTTTAGAAAATAAAGATCCTAATTGGAAATGACATGAGAGGGTATGATCGAAATTTAAGAAAAAAAAATCTATTTATTTTCTTGTTTCTTGAGATAGTAAAAAGTGGGATATCCTGGTTGAGTAAATTTTAACAAGCATCTATAAACCAAAACTCTACATGTGTCCTTGAAATTGTTATGAAACATTTAATCTCTTGGAACCTCATTAGTTATAGGGATTGAAGAACATATAGACTTTGTTGTGCATTTTACAAAATTTTACTATTCATATGGCACCATTACTTGTATATATCATCAACTTAAATTATTTAATTAGCATAAAATAAGTGATTGATTCAAATGAAAGTAAAAAGTGTAACACACCAAGAATGATCCTCTACATGAATTGAGGCCATACAAATTTCCATATAATAAATTTACTCAAAAAAAAGTTGTCATATAATAAGAAAAGAACATGCATATTCATCAAATTATTTTACCACATTTCAAAATGGGAGTAATAACATGAGAATATAATAACTCAAATTTACTCCATAAATAAGTAAGACAAACGTGACAATTCTAACACCAATTTTTTTCCCATGATGGAGGGAATACAAATTTAATCTGATCTCTTGAGAGATTTCCCATCATGCATCCACCGTCGAAT
Source organism: Pontederia paniculata (assembly GCA_001647135.1). Taxonomy (NCBI): domain Eukaryota; kingdom Viridiplantae; phylum Streptophyta; class Magnoliopsida; order Commelinales; family Pontederiaceae; genus Pontederia; species Pontederia paniculata. The sequence continues at coordinate 104,655 of LTAE01000362.1, read as the reverse complement.
TCCCAATCCAACGTCCTTCATGTCGTCCACCTGTCCGCGCACCAAAGGTATCGATTTAGGAATTACCACAAAACCGAGGGGCTTTTTCGTAAAAGCGCGGAAAAAAGTCTCACCGATCGGACGCCGGAGGCGAGTAGGGCGGCGCCGCCGGCCGTGGCCCCCGCTCCGACGAAGAGGCTGGCGATGGCGAAGGCTTTGAAAGGCATACCGACCCCGCTCCCGCCGGAACCCCGCCGGAACCACGCGATCCCCGCCGCCAGCTGAGTGGAACTCGCCGCCGCCCACCACTGCCACCGCCGCGCGTCCACTCCCTCCACGACTCCCTTCGCCTTCGCCTCCGACGTCGGAGATCCTTCGGATTCTACCGCGGCCATCGGAGAAGAAGACGCTGCCGACGCCGCCGTCCTCGGTTCCGCTTCTTCTTTTGCTCTCAGGTTTCTTTCTACCCCTAAAACCTCGATGGAAGGGATCTAATCGAACTGGAATAGATGTTTATGTAAAGATCTCATCCGTTCGTGATATTTTGGACGGTCATGATTCGCTTATCCCCACCGTTGATCACCTGAAGCAGTAACGAAGAGCATAAAAAGGGACATTGCCTGCAACCTGTTCGATCTTATTCCTCTCCGATGGCTCCCGATCTGGTCGTCTTCGTTTTCTTCTTCCAGTTCATCTCAGTCGCAATTGTAAGCATAAAAATTTGGATCCTTTTTTTTTCTTCATTAAAAAGATTTTATTTTTATGGCTAAACACTTTGATATCTTTGTTGCATTCAATTTTGATCAGGTTTCAGGGCTTCAAGGGGGATCGGGAGTGTACCCGGTGGTGGTGAGCACGTGGCCGTTTCGCGAGGCGGTGGGAGCCGCTTGGAGCTCCGTCAACGACCATGACTCGTCGGCCGTCGACGCCGTTGTGGAGGGCTGCTCGGCCTGCGAGGAGCTCCGTTGTGATGGCACAGGTTGTGGATTGTTTTCAGCTGTTTGATGAACCCTAGACTTAGTTTAGCGTGATTACCACATCCATGATTGCAGAAAACACAAGCATATGTATTGGATTCTGCTTTTATGGTTCACTAATGGCCTTCACATTGTGATTAAACAATATGGATGTTTCACTGTATTCGAGAATGATGGTCTCTGCCTGCAGTAACCATTGATAACATAACCAGAGTAGTATCATGCATATTCTATGCTTATACATGAACTTAGCATCTGATTATATACTGTAGGCATCATTTAAATCGAAATGATATAATCGCCTTCTTTTTGCTTTCCCATAATGAACTAATCCAGATTATGTATAAGCAGTTGGACCTGGTGGCAGTCCAGATGAAAATGGAGAAACCACATTAGATGCTCTAGTCATGGATGGGGTGATTATTCAGTTAACTTACATGTTACAGCTACCATGTGTTCATTTTGACGCAGAGATAATAGTTCAAATATTCTCTTTTCTGGTGTAAGGATACTAGCAGACGACAATGGAAGTTGGAGCTGTTGCTGCTATGAGATATGTGAAGGACGGCATCAGAGCTGCTAAGATGGTTATGGATCACACGGAGCATACTCTGCTTGTTGGAGAGAAAGCATCAGAATTTGCTATTTCTATGGGTCTTGCTGGACCATCTAACCTCAGTTCATCTGAGTCTATCCAGAAATGGATTGCGTGGAAGGAAAATAACTGTCAGCCTAACTTCAGGAAAAATGTACTTCCTGCTAATGACTGTGGCCCCTATCGCACCGAGAATGATGTGTCTACTATAGTTGGAATGTCATTTGGATTTGCCGCCGATGGAAGTGATGAAACAAAATGTTCTACATCTAAATATCAACGACAACTACTGGATAGAGATGTGAATCATGTTGGTCGCAACAACCATGATACAATCTCAATGGCTGTAATTGATAAAGTAAGTCCTTGGTTAGACAAGTTGTCTATAGTTGTCTTTTGGTTGTCAACTAATGATTTTCTGCTATTTTAGATGGGAAATATAGCAGTTGGAACATCAACTAATGGGGCTACGTTTAAGATCCCTGGAAGGCAAGTCTTTCTATAGACTACTAATATGACTTGGGTGAATTTTATCTTTAGGGAACACTCTTTGCATTTTCGTGCACAGATCACATATGACCTTAATATGGATATGAATCAAGCTGAGGGTAAATCGTTCATGTACTACTGATGCCATGTTCAGTATGTTGGTGATCCTTGTAGAGGATACTATGGTCCTGAGGCCGTCTCATCATTGTATCAAGTCACATGTTTGTCATTGTATCCCAGCAAGTCATTGGTGCTTTCTGCTTTTCTGACACAATGCTTCCGTTCAGTTCCTGAGATGATAAACTATATGAATTCATCCCTATATTCAGATCAGAATAGACTTTTGAATAATTCTTATACTATGAGCTATAGAGTCTTATAGTTTCAACAATTTGTTTAACGTATGCTTGGTACCATACAAGTATTTAGCTTGAAAAAGTAATGGCATAGTTTTCTCATCTTCAAAGTCGAATGGCTTTCATATCATTGTTGTTTTCTCTACTGCAAAATTGCTTTCCAACTTGGCATTCTCCAACCCGAACATTGTCTATCACCTTTTCTGAGGACTGTGTCTATCATTTTCTTTTCTTACTACTGCAAAAATGCATATTGTAAGCAAAGTTTCTTAATTCAGGGTTGGTGATGGACCTATAGCAGGATCTTCTGCATATGCTGATTCAGAAGTTGGTGCCTGTGGTGCAACTGGAGATGGGGATATCATGATGCGGTTTCTCCCTTGGTATAAAGTTTTTATCCTATGCTCCACTTTGTTGTTTATTCAGCTCATGGTTGATGATATATTTCCTCCTCCTTTATTTCCTTAACTATGATCACATCCCATCCCTACTCCATCTTTGCTGGAAAAACTATGATGTACAATTTTAAATTTCGATAAATATTTTTTAAGAAGCAAAACATCTTACACCAAATCAAAACCAGATGTCTCAAGCAAGTGCTTTTTCAGAGAAAGAGAAACTTAAACACTGACCTTCTGATAACACAATGCTTTGGTTCTATATTGAGACATAGGCATCTACCTGAATATATTGTGTTGGTCTAGGTTTGCCTAATCTAAGAACTGTACGGTTTTTAACTAGTTGGTGGTGAAAGGATCATGAAGCCTCTAAATCTAGATTGATCCAGTCATTCTAAAGATTCCAGTCACCAGTTGTTCTTAAATGACTTTTCATTAAACAAATAATGTCCTTCTTGGAGAACTAATTGAAAAAAAAGAGAGGAGCTCATAGAGGTGTGATGCATCTATAAAAGTTTTTTTCTTGGCAGCTATCAAGTGGTCGAAAGCATGAGGCAAGGATTAGCACCCAAGCTTGCCGCGGTAGATGCGATATCTAGAATAGCTCGCAGGTACCCTGACTTTGTTGGGGCTGTCTTTGCCATTGATAAAAATGGCATGCATGCAGGAGCTTGTCACGGATGGACATTTCAGTACTCATTGAGAAACTCCAGCATGGAAGGCGTCGAAGTATTTACTGTTCTACCTTGAGGAAAGCATTTGATGTTTCCTTTTTCCTGGAGTACTTTGCTGTTCCATTTGAAGAAATTTACTCCTCATGAGCTGTATCTCTTCCATTAGCTTTCATAATTGAATTTGTTTATCTGGTGATTGCAAGAGCAACATGTATTCAGAAATTTGGTGCTGTATAGAAACAACTCCAATGGCTGTGTAGACATATTCCTACTAAGAAATACTACACTTAAAATATCAGCTGGGTGAGTGATGCAGCATGAGGAGTCCACCAGTTTTCTTAGTCTAGAGTTTTAGTTTGTTGCATCATGGTTGATGAGATTTCTGTTTATTTTCTGTTCCGTTGTTATTATCTCATTAGAGTCATGCTGAAATCAATAGAGAATGCCGAGGTTAGTTAGGAGTTTGGATTAGATTTAGAGTCCTGCAGATTAGATATAGGGTCGTGCATTCATTACTCTTTTTTCGATCTAAAACTTATGTTAATTTTTTGAGTTTCTATGAGTTCATCTCTGAGGGTTGGCTTGCTGATTTTTATTTAGCATTCCTGAAAGAACCTATGTTTCAAAGGACCTTTTCTATGTTGATGCGTGTTCCGTGATGGGTAATTCCCTGTTGCCGTGGAGTTCTTGGATTCGTGGTTAGTTCTTCGTTTTCCATCCTATGTTGTGCCAGTCAGCAACTCAACTGATCAGAAATCACATAATTTCCATCGGTATGGAATTCAGATTGCTTCACATGCATCAGAGTGTAGTCTTTGGACAGATTTGCTTCACATAACAATTATTGTGAGTAGATGATGATAACTTTTGAGTCAAGATCCATTTCTTATATTATCTACTTGCATTACTTGTCTACAAACCAAATTCGATTACGACATTTTTGAAGTTTTCATCCATGTTGTGAAATGTGAATCTAGTGAATGAATATACTAAGAAATAAGTGGATCAGCTGCAACTAGGTCTGCTAGGCATATGTTTACCATTTTCTAGTTCACTTATGAGCACTAAACACTAATGGAAGAATGTCCAAGAGGAGAATAAATAAATAATGCAGGTTGAGTTGTATACTTGTATGCTTGTCTTGTTCTCATGTCAGCTTCCTGCTTTTGTACTCTTCTTATGTTTTTTTTTCAGGTTTTTCCTCGTTGCATCATTTTCTTCTTTCTTTGGAGCGGGTGTGCGTGATGATGAATGTGTTACGCATCATGTGCCCCAACGAGCTTTTAATTTTGGAGGATTCGTGTTGTGTTATTGTTCAAGAGATCTGAATCGAATCAATGAACAGGTAAAAAAGAAGTGATCGTGTTTATTACGCAGCAAAATGCTAAAATAAGATCAGATGAATAGCCTCTGAAAATACCACCTGGAATATTTAAATCAACATCATGACAAAAACTTAGCTTTAGCATGATCAACGGTGCGAATGATCCATATTAATTATAACTAATAAGTCCTTAATCAAGAAATAACTTGAAAATAACGAAATAGAATTTTAGTGCTAAACATTGTCATTGTAAATGCTACTTTTTAATACCATCTAACAAAAAAGAAAATTAGAGCTTGCATTTTTTTGAGTTACATAAAAGTATTAAATAAAGGGGACAAAGAAATTGATGATAAACAGAATAGAAATATTGAAAATAAAATCTTAAATATTTTAATTTAGGGTAAAATATGTGTGCAACATTTTATATTATAGCGCAATCCACTCCTCACATTACATATAAATATTTTACTGTGGATCTGTAATCGTAGATCCGATACTAATAAATTTCTAAGAGAACGTGAGAGAGCGGACTCCTGTAATATAAAGTATTGAACACTTTTTGCCCCATTTGATTTAAGGATTAGTCATATTAAATTGATGAGAAAAAGAAAAAGAATATTTTCATAGGCTTCTGCCTCAGGATTAGGATTCTTTAACCTACGGCAAGTGGAACAAAATAATCCCGCCGAATAGTGTTAAAGAAAAATATGAAAGTGGAACAATCAATGATGGTTGACACATAGATTTGAGTCGAAGATAACGAGAGAATTAATAATTTTGAGTTTAAATATTATTATTTTTAAAATAAAGATAGGCACATAATTTTTAACATTTGTGGATCGTGTGATTAAAGATTTATTATTCGATGGATAACTATTATTATTTTAATTATTTTCTTAAAAACTAATAGAATAATTTGTTGTTAAATAGTCATATTATTTCTTAACATATCAATTCTGTTCTAGTTCTTTTTTTTACTGTTCTTGCTTCTTGTTCCATATGCTATTCTCAGAAGCTGTCATCTGATTTTTGTAGCATTATACTGTGTAGTAACACACCCGTCATAACGCACTCCTGCTCCAAAGAAAGCAACGAGAAAAACTCGGAGAAAACATAATGATGTCGACATGGATAATATTTATCACCATCATATGTTCCTCGCAAGTGGCAAGATCATTAATAAATAATATAATATAATATAATATAATATAATATAATATTATCATAACATTTTCATCTCTCAGTGAACAAAAGCATTTCCGCTGAGTTTGGTAAAACTTTCTACAAAATTAATTGCACATAAAGATTGCACGAAAGTATAAAAATAATTGTTAACAACAGACAATTTAAAAAAAAACTACAATTTTTCACCAAACACATACATAAAAAAAAGTTCTTCTTTTATCAAAGCAGCAATCGCACTACAAACGCACATGTTTTCGAAATAAATTTTCAAACGAAATTAGCTATGCATTGTTATAAAGTTTTAAGAGATAAAATTTAAGCCATCATTGAGTTGTACCCTAATAAAGGTCACAAGATCCGCTAGTTGAAAAGATTCATCTTTAATCTTTTCGTCATTAATGAACTTGTGATTATTAAAAGAGTACTTCTATATTCTCCTAATCATCCTCACTAGGAATGGCAAAACTCTCCGAAGTTTGGAAATTCCCGCGGGGATTTCCCGATCGGGGCCCCGACTTAGGAGAATTTTTTCCTCGTGGAGGCGGAGATGGGGGCATAGTCCCCCCGCACCCCAACTCGGGGATCGGGGCGGGGAATATTACCCCCTATATAAATATTAAAATATTTTAAAATTAATTATATTAATATAATACTATTTAAGTATTATTTATAAGTATTTATTCATTAATACAAATTATAATATTTAAATACATATATATATAATATAATATTTGTATGAATATTATTTTTTTATAATTTTATTGCATATTTTCTTTTTTAAAAAATTATTTTTTATTAAATTTCGAGGAGTGGGGATCCCCGCGGAGGTTCGGAGATCCGCGGGGATGGAGGCGGGGAATTTAATTCCCCCACCACGGGGATTCGGGGTGGGGGCGAGGACGGGAGCGGGTTGGCGGGGTCGGGGCAGGGGACATTATCCCCCGCCCCGAACAGGGGCGGGTGCCATCTCATCCCTAATCCATACAAAAAAAATTTTAACCCCTCACAATGATATTTTTTGTAATTTTATTAATTTTTGAGGGCAAATTAATTATGTGAGTGTTAGAAGAATTTTTAGGAGGATGAGTTTGAAGGATTTAGATTTTTTCTTATTGAAACTTGTCATAATACACTCAGGGAACAGTGTCTCAACTATGAAACAGCATGCCTAGGACACAAAACACAGCAAATGGTGTTCCTTGGTGGCTATAAAAGCATGTTACCAGGTCCACCAATCTGCATCCATATGCCCCCATGAATAGTCAAATAAGACACATTCATTTCAGAAATACAAAAAAAGGACATACCCGGAGTCTCCAAATTGGTCAGGATTACCTCCTTTACCGCTCGCGTTCGGACATCGGATTAGTCGGGTGCTAGTAGCCCTGGACACCGGTGGATTATGCACCGAAAAAAAAAAAGGACATACCACTTGAGCATCAATACATATGTCGAAACAGTGGAATGGTGGACGGAAATAATGGACCACATCATACCTAAATGTTCACAGCAAAGCACAAGGCACAGAGCAGGAACAATATAAAGAAAATTTTAAATTAGCAAAAGTTATTAAATTTTAGGAATCAACGAATACTGCTGATTCATCATTAAAGTCAAATTGAATAGTGGACCAATGTAATCATGATACATTATAAGAACATATTTGTTTCAGACCAGCATTTTAAATATGTGAACCTTTTCTAAATTTTAACAATATTTTTTGTTCCAACCAATGCTTTCTTTTCATTAATTCACTAATGACCTATATAAAATCTAAGGCATCCGACAGATATAATATATCTAATTTGAAAATTAAATTATATATATCTTCTTATGTCACCCTTCTCATTTATCTTTTCTCTGATTTGTTTTATTTTTCTTTATTATTAATAAACAAACGTGATTTACTGTTAGACAACAAATATAAGTGCTTTGCTCCCTCGCTAATCTCGGCAGCGTGGAGCTCCATGATCATCATAAGAGGCCCACTTGGCAGGATAGTCGTACGGTTTGGAAATCAAGAGTAAATACACAGACATATAATATATATATATATATATGATTTAATAATGGTGTATCCGAGTACATCATGTATCTTGTCTAATAAACCGTTAGATCTGAGATCTACGGTTGAAAAAATAAATAGAAAATAATAATTTTAAATAAGATCTATCATAGATATCAGATCTAACGATTTGTTAAACAAGGTATATGGTGTATCCGAGTACACCATCATTAAATTTAGTGTATCTGGGTACATCATGTACTCTGTCTAACAAACCGTTGAATCTGAAATTTATGGTTGAAAAAAATAAATAGAAAATAATAATCTTAAATAAGATCTATCATATATTTCATATCTAACAGTTTGTTAAACAAAGTATATGATGTACCCGAGTACATTATGTATCATGTCTAACAAATCGTTGAATGTGAGATCTACGATTGAAAAAATAAAAAATAATAATAATATGAAATAATATATATATATATATATATGTATATTAAAGTTAAAGGAATAAAATATGACAATAATTATCAGTTGCAGTGGGAACCACAGATATTAGCACCAAGGTTGTCAAGATCGAGATCTTACATAAGATCGTAAGGGGATCATAAGATCGAAAATCGTAAGATCGGATCGAGGATCGTAAGATCCTATGAATTAATAAAATAATATATCTTAATATATAAAATATATTTTTAACAATTTTTCTGCACTTATTTTTTGAATTAGACTTCGATATTACCACAATTTGATCAATATATAAGAAAATTATATTGAACTTCATCTATATTAATTATAATTATCAAAACTATAAAAAATATTACTTTTAAATGATTAAATATTTATTTGAGATC
>LTAE01000362.1:76659-95775 GCA_001647135.1 Pontederia paniculata | reverse complement strand
CAAGGTTGTCAAGATCGAGATCTTACATAAGATCGTAAGGGGATCATAAGATCGAAAATCGTAAGATCGGATCGAGGATCGTAAGATCCTATGAATTAATAAAATAATATATCTTAATATATAAAATATATTTTTAACAATTTTTCTGCACTTATTTTTTGAATTAGACTTCGATATTACCACAATTTGATCAATATATAAGAAAATTATATTGAACTTCATCTATATTAATTATAATTATCAAAACTATAAAAAATATTACTTTTAAATGATTAAATATTTATTTGAGATCGCATAGGATCGGATAAGATCGTAAGATCGTACGACATAAATTAAGATCCTATTAAGATCTTACCTATAAGATCCTCACACTAAGATCGAGATCGATTAGGACCCTCAAAATCATAAAATCGTAAGATCTTAAGATCTAGATCGAGATCTTGACAACACCATTTGAAGGAACACTTGCATCTCAACGGGACGGGGGCTCTTCCGGGCGCCAAATAACCAGCAGCAGGAACCTCTAAAATGTTCATACTGGAACTTGGCATCTGGATTATCCCCTTCACCCTCGTGCTTGCACCATGCAGGAGATTCGTGCTTCTGGTTGCAAAGCTTCAGGAGCTTCATCAAAGCATGCTGCGTCCTCGATCCACATCCCCGGACATGCTGACCCGCTTGGTGAGGCTCAACTCTGTGGCTCTCATAATGTGACCTACAAGAAACACTCCAGAAAGCTTAGAGTCCTGTAAGATGTTGGTGAAGTTTGTGCTTACAATTTTGCTATGCAATTTTCTTGAGTGCTTCTGTCTGAGTTTGGATTTTCTTTTTTACATGATTTGTTTTTGCTCTTGATCACACCGTTCTTTTCCGCCGCCGAGAATTTGCAAAGCAAATATACTGATGTTGAAGGAAAGAACTGCTCACTAGATTTCTTTTCCATAGTGAAGCAAAATTCGCACTGAGGAAGAACATATTTGTAATATCATGGAACAAAATGTTCCATATCCATTGAAGGAAAACCAGATTGTGCTACTTTCAGCCCACGGAGAAGATTCTTAGCTGTCTCCCTTTCCTGCAACATGTGCCAAAGAAAATTGTCACCAGGGAACATGCGAAAAGAAACACTGGTTAGATAACGTTTACTACGGAAAATTGGAATAAGAAACTTACCGGACCAGTGTAGTCCAGAAGCCTAGTGCAGTAGAATTCTGCCTCCTCAAATCTTTTCTCAGCCTTGTAGTGTCTCGCAAGGTAAAGTAATGCTTCAACCATGTTAGGTCCCTGTCTGTCTTCGGCATCCATCCGTTCTAAATCTTTCTTGTAAAAAAAGGCAGCCTGTTTCGAATTCCCAAGAATACTATGCAGCTTAGCCAGATTATATAGGGCTATGCCTTCCCTATCATCACTGTTTGCCGCCCTCGTGTAACACTCGATGGCCTCTTCAAGCATCTGCAGTGGTGCACTCTCATAGCACTGAGCCATAGCAATCCAAAGCCTGGCGTCATTTGGCTGCAGGTATGATGATTTCCGGAAATAATAAAGCGCATAAAAGGGCATGTTCATCATCTCATAGGTTTGTCCCAAACCATACCAGGCACGGTAATCCCTAGGATTGATGCCAATTGCCCGGCGATAAGCGTCAATTGCTGCTGGAGTATTTTTCATCTCAACATACTCATGGCCCATAAGTGTCCAAGCTGAAAGGTATTTCCTATTCAGTTTCAGTGCTCTTCTAAAGTATATAACAGATTTTTCATGTTGTCCTTTCAAACTGTAATAATTTGCTATTATGCAACATGACTCTGGTCGATACTTATCTGTCAAAGATACCCTGTGGGCAAGGAAGCTCAAAGCAGAGAAACACTCCTTTGCATAAAGTAGGTTAGAATAGATGTCCAAAGACTCCACACGATAGGGATCGTTTCTGAGGAGTTCTTCAAATATCACTTCAGCTTCGTCAAGATCCCTCAAACTATACTGTGCTGTTGCAATTTGAGCCTGGATGTAATCACTGAACCGGAAAACTTCCAGCAAGCTCTCATACCTGTTCATAGCTTCTTCATGCATCTTGAGCTCTTGATAGGCACTAGCAATAAAGAAATCCTTCATCCAGTGATTTTTCAGATTGAGACTGTTCAAAGTATCGGTGGTAGTGCATAGGGACAGAAGTTCTGACCAAGCACTCCAGTTCCATGGGTACCCATTAACAGATTCTACGAACATGGTTCTTGCGAGGCTCTCACACCCTTTTTCTTTCAGCACAATGCCATATAAATACAAACCAAAAGAATCGAGAGTTCCAACTCTCCTAAGTGAAGCTAGCTCCCTCTCCAATGATATCACTTCACTGTTAACTTTTTCGGTCCTGCCTAATGACCCCTCAAGCTCTATCATCTCTTCTTCCTTCCTTTTCTCTCCTGCCTGTAACAAAGAAGCAATAGATGAAGCATTAAACATGCGATACCTTATTACCCCCAAAAAAAATGTGATACCCGATGCTGCTTTTGGCCCCTTGTTTCTAATAGAATGTTGACATTTATATTAAACAACATTTTCAACAGAAGTACACATACAGTGTTTTGACTTTTGAGCTACATAAGAGAATTTAGAGGACATCAATCCTGATACTACAACTCATTAGTTTCCAAATTTAACATCAGTTTCCAACTAGTGTAGTCCATAAGTTGGACAGTCTTGATGTATCTCAAGTCTGATGCAATACATTAAAAGAAGGATTGATTTCTTCTGCGGGAAAGAGATCAACTATCATCCTTAATTACCAAAATCAATGATGTACAGAATAAGTGAGACAATATTTGTTAAGAATAGAACAAAAGAATATTCTTTTTCAGTAAAGTAATTAGTTCATCCAAGTTTCCATAAATCAAAATAGATTGACATTTTTTATAAAAAAATGAACTAACCTGAAAATGTGAGCAACCCATACATGAAGATAAATGTTAAAAATATGAAAAAATAATATCTTGAATAAAATTTCACGGGAGATCTCTACAATTAACAATCTCGTGGAGTTAAAATTTTAATAAACATGAAACTAGTTATATTAAGAATTGGACCAATGTTTTGGATTTTTTTAAATGGAACAAACTAACATGGGTTAATGCCCCAATACCTTTGCACTCATTTTATCTTAAGATAAATCTATATGATAACATAATTTTATTTAAAAGGCCTTGACTCCGTATGTAGGAATATATATAAGGTTCAAAACTTCATCACGAATTTGGAGTTGCATACCACAGCATAAGTTACCAAAATGGTTAATCCTGATACATCCACTTTAGTCGAATTATTTGGTTCAGTCTTTGTCGGAATCTTCTACAAGTGCAGTTCTGATGCTAATTAATAAAGAACATTCATAGTAGCCAATTCGAATACCCAAAACTATAAGCATATAAAACGTATTTGGGAACTCAACTGCGGATGGTTTTGATGATGACAATCCCACTTAAGATGCATTCTGCTTGTAGAAAAAACTTCAACTTGCGCCGAGGTGTCGGATCAAAGAGCACTATCATTAAATTCTAACTCAAAAATCAGCAAATTAGAGGGCCATTTTCTTCCTAGGAGATAATGACATATTTATTTTAAAAACTCAATAAGAGTTTTTTAACATCTTTTGGCCAAATATTATTGGTTTTAGAAGCATCATGACATACCAATTATAACATATTTGTCCATATTAATATTCTTCATTTAAACGCACACCACGAACCAACTTTATTGATATTATTGTCTGCTTAGACGCACTAGAAACTAACATGATTCTTCAAAAAAGCTCTGATAGCAGGCATATCATTCATGTGTTTGTAATATGAAATTTGTCACAACATACTTTTTTATATTCTGCAAGTAAGTTTCTTCTATAGAGCAAAGCAAGGGTGATTGCCATCAGGAAAAGAAGGAAATGCCAGTGAATTTAAGTATGGGAACATGTCGATTGCGGTAGAGTTTTTTTCTTTATCATATAGAATTCTGCCAACGTAAAGGAGGAGGGTTGTGTTAGGTCTCGACAGTCAACGTAAAACCTCGTCGAATCTCATGAACATGGATCAATGAATGCACAATGGCGTCGTATGATCCATGTAGTCGACCCCACCTAGTGGGATAAGACTTTGTTGTTGTTGTTGTTGTATAGAATTCTGCATTAATCAAGTGCTAACGCATCAGTTTTGCTGGTAAAACCAGAGTCTAGAAGTCGAATATGTGCATAACTTGTACCAAAAAACTACAAACGAACAGTTAACTCATGAATATTCCATGAACACATTTCACCGAGCAGTTGTGCAGCAAACAAAAAACTTTATATAAATCTAAGAGAACGTTAATAATGGGAGGCATATTTACCAGGTACGTTGCGTAGCACCGGAGGAAGACTGCCTTCTTCCCGTTCTGGCCCCTGAGGGCGTGCGCCGCTCGCCGGTACTCGTGGCAGTCGAAATAGGACTTCGCGAGGAGGTAAAGATCGCCGCCTCCGTCGAATGCGTCGTCGTCGGGAATTGGCGTGCTGACGTAGGATACACCGGCAAGGGGCGTGGCGGCGGCTTCACCGCCGGAGGCCGTCGCTGAGGAGCGTAGACGGCGGCGGAAGCCCGAGGCGTTGAGGTGGTGGTGGGCCGAGGAGGAGAGGGCGCGGGGACCGCTGGAGGTGGACGGGGTGTTTCGCGCGGCGGCGGCGGCGACGGTGGAGGAAGACGATGCGGCGGAAGGCGGCGCGTCCGGCTCGATTCCGATGAGCAATTCCGCTGCCCTGCGAGCAGGTTACAGATCTGCGTGAGTGCAAGGGACAGAGGGAAGAGGGAGAGATGGGGAAGAGGAGGAGGAGGAGGAGGAGATGATACCATTTGGCGGCGGAGTAGATGCAGCGGTCACTGAGTTGACGAATGGCTGATCGGAGTTCGACTCGGTAGCTTTCTTTGGAGTTCATATTTTTCGTTTCTCTGCTTTCTGTTACTTCCTCGTCTCTGTTTGGGGGTTCTTTTGGGAGGGAAAATTTAGCAAATTTAAAATATCTAATAAGCATTAATACTAATAAATATTTTAAGTGCTAATACTTATTTTAAAATATAAGTAATTATATATTTAAATAAAAATATTAATAATATTAATAAGTAGTTGCAATATTTACTAAAATAAATATTGATTAAAATATTCTTAAAGGTATATGATAACAATATTAAAAAAATATGAATAATTAATTAAAATTAATAAGTCAATAATTTTAAAAATAAACAGAAGAAATTAAGAAAAATCTGCTTATTTTAAAAGTTATTAGACAATAATTTATAAATATATTCTTTTATTTATCAAATATGAAAATTTTCTAAAATTTATTTATAAATAATTCTAACCTACTAAGCAAAATATACTCTTATTCTATTCCTCGAATTGAATTACTAAAATGCTGATAAACATTGGTTGTCCCAAAAGGGTTAAAAAAAAAGGTTGTTATCAAAGATGTTACTTTTGAGTACAGTATATATATAGAGAGAGAGAAGCAAGGAATACATGATTTTTGTTGGTTAATAACTTCTTATTCGCCCTTATTCCTCCTTACAAAAAGATTAAACTATGTGGAATATTCAATTATTATTTAGTTAATATTTTAATATTTAAGGCATTCAACTATTTATTTTAATATTTAATTACTTAATTAAACTTTTCTATATTTAATATTATACTTCTCGTCCTCATGTTAATACAAATATATATTTCAATTATAATGTTAAGTAATCATATATTTATAGTTTGATCTAGTAGAGTTAAGATGATCACTTTAGAAAGGGTATTTATGAAAAACAATCTAACTTTAGTATTTGTGTTAGAACTTAAAATTCGTGTGACGACGGAAATGAAGAAATAAATTATATTACTCTCGCACATTTCAAGTGTAAATTATAATAATATTCAGACGAATTTCAATACTAAATTGAATATTATAATACAGGAGTCCAGAAAAAGCAAGCTCAAATAATTTAATTGAAATAAACTGAACGATTTTCTTTTCATCATGCAATGTTTAATATCTATATCTAAGCTCTTACAACTAAATATAGAATAACATTTGAAAAGTGATCTAACAACACAAACTAATTGCTATTACAAATCAATTAGGACTCTTCAAAAACCACAAGCAGATGTCTTTAAAAATATATTTTCTCTAATTTTCTTGTATTTCCCACAATCAGAAAGATCCATCATCACGAAAAATATCTTTCAATGGCCAAAAAATTGTTTAACCTTAAAAGAATGATTTTCTTTTAAGGTTAGAGAATAACATGTTTCAGTCACTGTCATCTGATATAAATAAAACATATTAAATTTACATTCTTAACTTAACTTTCTTACAAAAGTAAACAACAAAAAATGCCTTATTTTTCAGTCCAATAAGTGCAAGTGTTACAAGGACATTTTCCAAAACAAAATTGGCCTAAGTACAACCAATATTGCACTTCCAATTGGGTGCAGCTGTTACAATGATACAAGTAATAGTGTTAGTGATCTGAATAGTGACGGCAAACAAAGGTCCTTCCCCTTGTTATGCTGGCAGTCTCAAGGATCCCTTCTTGAAAGCAAACTGCAGCACCTGGCCACAAGATTTGGACCCTGCAAATGGTATCACTATAAAATGTTGTTATGAAAACTACAAAAAGTACCAAAGAGTGGTTAAATTTTCGTATTTCATGATACCCTTTCTGAATTGCTAAACAATCAACTCACACTTTCAAGAAAAATCTGCATCAAATGGCATGGAGGGTGATCCCTCAAGGGATCATATTGTATCAATCTTCAATCCTGAGCTCGAGATTCAGGCCGCGGCACAAACAAGATCCTTTGGTTTCCATCGCTGTTAATTCTAGCAGAAAAGCACTCTAACCATTGCTTTGGAGCTGCAGGATGGACACTATAGAGGTTAACCATGAACCTCCTCTCCGAATTGGCAAGAACAGTTGCTGGAGCAAACGGCTTCTTTAGCAACCCATGATCCCTAAGCCAGTTTAGCATCTTATATCTCGGTTTTATTCTATTTTCCAGATCAAAGCACAGGAATGCCGGAAATGTATCAAGGTAATCCATAGAACAACCCAAGTCCTCGCGTAAGAATTTCACCTTCTCTTGGAGCACTTCTTTACTCTGATTGAGCAATTTTGGTGCCGCATTAATCATCCTACAAATCATAGAATACTCTAAGCCAAGTTCGAGAAGGCAATCAAATCGCTCTTGCAGTTGATCCTTCATACCGTTTATCAATGACAGTGCTCTAACAGCATACTTGTTCTCTCCAAATCCAATGGCGAGCAGGAACTCCAATTTGTTATCTATAAACTGCTGCTTCCTTTCGCCTTTCACCCGCTCCATACCTTGTAGGAAGTTCTTCTCCACCTCTGTATCATGAGTAGTTAGAGAAACTAAATCTGATGAGAGACAAAGGCAATTACTTGCAGTCACAATCTTATTTACGAACCACTTATGGAGATTCACAGCTCGCAGTATTGATGGCAAATTCCCCAATTTATTCCTGCCAACGACATAGGGATATTTTTTGCATAACAAATCCATTTCCTGAGTGCCTAAACCAATACGATTCAGGTATTCTGGAATGGCAATACTCGGGCTCTCCAAATCAAAATTCAAAGTTTCAGAACATTGCAAAAGAAAGGAGGCAATTTTCTCCTTTTCCATTCCCAATCTGACAAAAAAGTTCAGCTTTTTAGCCAAGAGTTCTTCGTTCAGCTGCAGAAAAATCCATTTTTCTCTTCCCATGAGTTGCCCCAGCGTCCCCTTCACGGAACCAACGTCGTAGAACACCCGAACCCTCCTCGCAACCTCAAGGAATCCGTCGACATTGTCCTCCGCAATGCATCCTTCAAGCTTGAAATCAACGAAGAGGGTCCTGAGATCGCGGAACAAGCGGTCGATGTCCCCATCCGGCACCGCATCCTCGGCCAGGACCGACGGAAAGGCCAGGCATACGCTGATGACGCAGACGCGACGAAACCCGCGGGCCTCCATGGCATCGAGCCTGGAGACGAGCGACTCGGGTTCGCCGTCGGAGAAGATGGAAGGAACCTCATGGTAGAGGAGTCCTAACCTGGTCCAGGGGAAACCAAAATGGACGAGGGCGGCGACGGCGTTGAGGAGGGGACGGTCGTCGGAGAGGAAGATGCTGCGGGAGGAGCCGGGGGACGCGGCAGCAGAGGAGGAGGAAGGGGGGAGGCCGATGCTCTCGAAGAAGAATTCGTACTCGTTGACGGGTCTGTAAGCGAGGAAGCGGCGGATGGAGCGCGGGACGTCGGCGGCGGAGGCGTCGGGAGGGAAGCGGACCTGGGAGACGAGGGCGTTGAGGGAGGACGGGGAGTGGGAGGCGATGAGGTCGGCGTGGAGGAAGGGGAGGCAGCGGGTGGAGTGGAGGTAGTCCGTGAGGGCGCGCTTGGCCTCGGAGATGGCGCGCGGGCGGTGGCGGTAGGACAGATTCTTCAGCTTCCGCAGTGAACAGAAGAAGCGCGACAAGGCGAGGGAGTGCGCAGAGGCTCTACGGCGTAGATGACCGGAGAACAGGAAGAAGAAGGAGGAGGAGGGGAGTGGCATCGCGCATGGCGATGCGGCGGTGCTGCGGTGGCGGTGGTCGTCGTCGTCGTCGTCGAGGAGGATGAGACTTTTGTTAGGGTTTTAGGAAGTCTGTAACAAGTGGAAGAAGCTGAACGATTGAGAGACTTGGGCCGAAACAATTTTAAAGGCCCGTTTAGTAGATGGCAATTCAAATAAATATGTACTTATATGGGCCAAGTTAACATGATATATATGTGCCCAAAGAAATTTTTGTTTTCTTGTATTTTGTAGAAGGAATCGACAAATAAGATACACATTTAGTAAGAGAACTAACACTTAAAATATATCATAACAACTATAATTCAATGCATGTAATGGATTTGATCTGACCCGATCAATCCGATTCGACCCGATTACTTTTGGATCGGGTTGGGTCGGATCACTACCTTGAATCGGTCAAACTCGATTCGACCCGATTAATTTTGATTTGTGTAACGGATTGAATGTTTAATTATCCAATAATCCAAAACTTGAAACGAATGATCCAAAATTATAATATTAATATAACAAAAAATATGAATTAATATTAAAAATATTTATATTTTAATAGTTTCAAGATTTTTTTATTATTTTTTTTTATTTATTTTATTTTATAATATTTTTTATTCATAAGATATATAAAAAATTGATGTTACAAATTTTAATAGTTCAATTCGATGATCCAATTCGACTCAAACCGAAACATTTTGGTTTGAGTTGGATCGAGTATCAATTTTTTTTTATCTTAATTTAATCCAACTCGATTCGATATTATTATTTTTGGATCGGGTCAAATTTTACTTCAAACCCGACCCAGCCCGATCCATTATCACCAGTAACAAATCCACGGTTGTCGTGTGGTCATAGAAATAGATCAATGTCTACGGTAGATATTCCATCTCCTATAATAAATCTATGGCCGAGATTAGTTGTTACAATATGTCTTTTTTGTTAGGAGACATACACCTTGCACTGGCCAATGAAAGAAAACAGAGGAAGTCGAATAGGGCGTCAAAATTATTAGTAGTTAAAAGTTGTTGAATTCTTTTAGGGGCTCCAAGGATCTGTCCTTTGGAGATTCGCTTATATGCAAGGGCGAGAAAAACTTTAACGAGATTCTAATTTAGGAGGACAACTTTATATATGGAGCATATTATTGAAATTTAAAAGATAAATAAAATTTCAAGTAAATTAAAATTTAAAGTATTATTAATAACTCTTCTTTCTCTCTCTCTCCTACAAACCCTGGAGATTATTATAATTCGTACATATGAGGTGAATTAACAACATGAGGAAAAGGAACAACGTACTTTATTGAAAACGAAAAGATCAACCATCAAACTTAATTAAGTTTGATTAGCACACCTAATTAGTAAGAGTATATTTTAAATCGAGAGACCAAGAATTATTAGTCTTGAGTTTGAGTCGGAATCGTTAAATTTGAACAAAGAAAATATTATTTTTACTCTTTATTTTACTCCAATATGAATTAATTATGTGTTAATAGTTCACCACAAAAATTATCAAACTTGTATATCTCATATCACATCAACTATTTTTTTACCTAAATTAATTAAGGCCATCAACTTTTAACGATGAAACTTAAGAGTCCTCAGAAAAATTCGATATCCGAACTACAACCAAAAGACCTGACCAAAATAATGATTCTAAGAGTTGAATCCAAAGCTGATCAACCATATAACATATTTTTTACTAATTAACTATATCAAATCAAACTTAAATAATTAAATACAACAACCAAATGCAACACAATTAAACGATGTTTCTTATATCATAAAGCTAAAAAAATCATATTTCTACTTTTTCCGTGTATTCTTTCTTCTTTTCTTTCAATCTGATCAACTAAGCAAAAAAAAAAAAAAGGAAATAAAGAGGAAGAGATTTAAAAGTTGAAGAATCCCATCAAGAAGAAGAAAAGCTGACAGGATTCTTGGAATCCAACTCAAAATCTTCTCCAACTTCTATGTTCTTTGTGGTGGCGCATCGAGGAAGGGACGGCGGAGAGGGACCGAATGCCCAGGGAACCGGAGAAACCGGACGGTGGTGTTGGTGCTGCTCCGGCAGCTGCTGCAGCGGAGATGGCGCCGTCGCCGGCTGCGAAGAAGAGTTCGATGGACCGACGCCGGCGGCTACGGAGCTGGAGACTCTCTCGCAGGAGGGACACATGGTGAGAGTTGTGGGAGGGGTCATGTGCATGTAGAAGTGTGGAGACAGCTTCAGGGCTCTCAGCTCCATGACCTCCTTCTCCAGCCTCCTGTTCTGTTCTGTCAGGTTCTCGCAGCATCTCTTGAGGAACTCGCAATCGATCTCCGCTTGCTTCAACTTTGTCCTGAGAACAAGTACACAGTTTCCACGATCAGAGTTGAGAAGAAGAAGATTGATGGATGAATGCATGAATCACTACCTTGCTCTGCGGTTCTGGAACCAGACTTCGACTTGTCTCGGCCTCAGCTCGAGCTTCTTAGCCAACGCCATTTTTTGCTTCTGCGAGAAATCAACAGATCGTTAGAATATTTCACGTCGCCGAAATTTTTGTCAAATTCAAGAGTTAGAATATTTCTCCTTATCATGTTTCCGCAACGTTCAATTATTTGAACATGATATAGTGTTATGTCTATTTTACCTCTCGTGACGGCTAACGGTCGACTATGTCGGTTCGGATCGTCACAGAGCCGGAGAAACCGGACGGTGGTGTTCGAGCAACTGATGGTGATGGTGCTGCTCCGGCAGCTGCTGCAGCGGAGATGTCGCCGTCGCCGGCTGCGAAGAAGAGTTCGATGGACCGACGCCGGCGGCTACGGAGCTGGAGACTCTCTCGCAGGAGGGACACATGGTGAGAGTTGTGGGAGGGGTCATGTGCATGTAGAAGTGTGGAGACAGCTTCAGGGCTCTCAGCTCCATGACCTCCTTCTCCAGCCTCCTGTTCTGTTCTGTCAGGTTCTCGCAGCATCTTTGCTCTGCGGTTCTGGAACCAGACTTCGACTTGTCTCGGCCTCAGCTCGAGCTTCTTAGCCAACGCCATTTTTTGCTTCTGCGAGAAATCAACAGATCGTTAGAATATTTCACGTCGCCGAAATTTTTGTCAAATTCAAGAGTTAGAATATTTCTCCTTATCATGTTTCCGCAACGTTCAATTATTTGAACATGATATAGTGTTATGTCTATTTTACCTCTCGTGACGGCTAACGGTCGACTATGTCGGTTCGGATCGTCACAGAGCCGGAGAAACCGGACGGTGGTGTTCGAGCAACTGATGGTGATGGTGCTGCTCCGGCAGCTGCTGCAGCGGAGATGTCGCCGTCGCCGGCTGCGAAGAAGAGTTCGATGGACCGACGCCGGCGGCTACGGAGCTGGAGACTCTCTCGCAGGAGGGACACATGGTGAGAGTTGTCGGAGGGGTCATGCGCATGTAGACTGTGGAGACAGCTTCAGGGCTCTCAGCTCCATGACCTCCTTCTGCAGCTTCCTGTTCTGTTCTGTCAGGTTCTCGCAGCATCCGTTTGCTTCAACTTTGTCCTGAGAAGAAGTACACAGTTTCCACCATCAGCGATGCATTCATCGTTGAGAAGAAGAAGAAGAATGCATGAATCAGTACCTTGCTCTGCGGTTCTGGAACCAGACTTCGACTTGTCTCGGCCTCAGCTTGAGCTTCTTAGCCAACGCCATTTTTTGCTTCTGCGAGAAATCAACAGAGCGTTACTTCGGGAAACAAAGTATATTATGCTCAAAGGATTCATACTTGTTGTCGCTAAGCTTACCGGATTGAGAGTGTTATGCTCCTTAAAGCTCTCCTCGAGGACGGCCGACTGGTCCTTGGAGAGCCGGAGCTTCTTCCGGCACCCCTCGCCGTCCTCCTCGTCGTCAAACTCCTCGCTGCCGGCGCCATGATCCCGCCCCCTTCGCTTGGCGGCGCCGCTGACGCTGGATACGGTGCTGTTGGGGGAGGACGCGCCGCCGTCCTCCTCGCTGTCCCTCTCCGCCGCCGCCGATGGCGCGAGGTTCACGTCGATCCCTCTCAGCAGAGGCATATCCGGCATTGGTCTTTCATCTGCAATTAACAACACCATGCATCAGACACATGAACCTATGCAAAGATTGGTACGTACTGTGCAGCACTGTGCACGGATCTACTGAAACAGGAAGCAGAGGGCGTTGCAGACCTGGATCAGAGAGGAGGAGACCGCTCCGGTGAGGCTTCGGATGGCAAGACGACGATGAGAAGTAAGGGAACGGATGGAAAGGAGGAGGGGAGGTGGAGGAGGAGGAAGAAGGCATGAGGGCGAGCTGAGGAGGTACCAAGCGCGCGCCGGAGGAGGAGGAGGAGGTTGCAGAGCTCAAGCTGAGACTTAGTCCAAGGTCCTCTTTCTCCATCATCATCTCTGGCTCTTCTTTTGGAGGCTTTTAAGCTTTTGGAAGAAGACGTAGCAGGCAGCTATGTGTATATATATCTCACTTTCTTGGTTCAATTCTCTTCTGTGCTTTCGCTGAGAGAAATGAGAAGGGAAGTTGAGGAAAGAGGAGAGAGAAAGATGGATGGAAGAGTATCTTCTGGGAGGGCAGGTGAGCACGAGGCTGGCAATAAATAGGAGGAGCATGCATGGTCAGGGTGCAGGAGGAGAGAGAAAGTTGGAGTATCCATGGTGGATATGTGGCGATGATAACTGTCTTCATTGATAATTATGGAAAAAAAATGTATGAAAAAATTTCAAGTTTCATATGTATCATAAATTTAATCTATTTCTTATGATTTAGAAATTAGAAACTTTTAAATCCACTGATATTTATACCAAAACAATTATTCCTTTTTTTTAAAAGTTCAATACTGAACCGATACTTATCACTGACATATTACATATTTTAATTTTTTTTAAAAAAAGCTAAATGCTATTTTTTTTTCATTTTATTTTGTACAACTTTTTTGTTATTTAAAATTAATCAAAGCAGGTTATATTTAAAAAAAATATTAATATAACAAATAGGGGTTGTGATGAAATAGTAAGCGGATCCTCTCCGTTAAAGCAGTTCTCGAGTTTGAATCTCTGTAAAATTAAAATAATTTTTGTTGGAAGTTTCACCTGTCATAGTTAGACACCCGATCCGGGACGACATCAAAATAGTTTGGCTCGATGGTGGGTCGAGACTCCAACATGTGGCCAATATGCATAACCGTTAACTCCGCATTGATTAGAAAATCGACGCTGGTTTTCATACATTGGACTGTCAGCCAAAAATAATAATCATTGAATCAATATTTATCAATATTTTAATGATTAAATATGAGAAGTCAGAGTTATAACAATTTAAAGAAATAAATAAGCTAAATTTATAATGGAAATGAATATCTATATACAGTATATTTTTTGCATCTCGATGAGATAATAGTAAAACTTGGATCGAAGTTTGAATCTCAAAAAACTTTTGGAGCAATCAGGTGAAGTTCTTAAGAGTGTGTGATGTCATAAAAAAAAAGTGTTGCGAAATATTTCTTTTGTTCTTTCTTTTCCTCCTGTTTGACCGTTGACTCGTCTCAACACCTTCTTAAAAGGTGACATGATTTGGATCTCAGGTTTTAAATTAGTTTTCTTTTACTTTGTTCCTTTGTCTGTGTTTTCACGTACACACGTACAGCCTTTGTTTGTGTTGCCAACAACAAGGGACATACTTTTCATTACTTCCCATGAAATAAAAGAGAACTTTATTGGATTCTTTGTTGAAAGGAATTTAAGATCGATTTTTGTTATTAAAAAATTATAAAATAGGAGATATTATTTTTTATTAACATAAGTTTTTAAAATTATTAATAAATATTAAATTTTGGTATAATTTATACTAAAAACTAATTTTTTAATATTTGAGATCAATTATAAGATAAGATAGAGAGATTCATGATGATGTTAATCATAGAATTCAACCCAGCCCACCACCCATTGATATCCATGCCCACAAGTTCACACAACACACAACGGCCCCCCTTTGAATTGAGAATTATAGTTAAAAGAATATATAAAAGCCTTGAACATTATACTTGTAAGCACCCTTGTATCCTAAAAATATATCCCTAAATCTAGATAAAAAGCATTAGTGAATAAAGTAGCATCTAGGACCTCTACGTGAACAATAAAAACCTTGAACATGGCGAGTAGGTCTCTTCTAATCAAATCAATGTTTAGCTCTATGCCAATTTAGGTTGCGTTTTGTCGAGCTGCATCCCAAAGCTTGCTTTAAATAAATATTGCTTTGGTGTGCTTTGGGATGCAACAAGATGTTGGTAATGTGGAGAAAAACACATAATTTACTTTGAGTTACTGTTAATTTTCATAAAAAAGCAACAAAAAAAAATACCAAACACAAACATATCAAAAAGCAAGTTGTGCTTTATTATAAGCACATATCCCAGAGCAACACCAAACGTAGCCTTACTCTGAGGGTTACCTATATATCAGGAGGGATTTTGGATGCTTTAGAAAAATTGTCTAGGAGTTTCTTATTGTCAAAGCAAGAGGGTAGAAGGAGTTTACATATGATCAGTTGGGACAATGTGTAGTTGTCTAAATCTTGCGGTTAGGGATTAGGAATGCTAAAATCATTAGAAGTGCTCTTTAGGCTAAGTTGATTCTTAGAATATTAAGGAAAGATAATTCTCCATGGGTTAAGCTAATCCTTAATAAGTATGGTAGATTACACTCATGGGGCCGAGAGTCTACAAGCCCAATTGTACAACATACTTGGTCCTGCACAATGATATTAAGTACCATGAAGGATATAAAGCATGGTCTTAAAAGGCATATTGAAAATGGATTAACTACCAAGGTGCTAACGGATCCCAAGCTTTTCTATGTTCCTTTAAAGCTCAAACCTACTTTTATAAATATTGATACGGTTGACTGTGATATGCATGTTAGTGATCTCATATATGGAAACCAATGAAATTTATCTTTAGTGAATATTTATTTTGGTCCTACAATGGTTGCTTTAATTTGCTCTATCTATATTCCTACTAATGCCAAGGATGACCAATGGTATTGAGTTCATAAGCCTCATGGTAAGGCAATCGCTCGTTCTGTTTATTACTCTATTAGCCGTCAGCAGAACCAAGTGCTGGATACTGGATAGCCAACCTGGAGGGCAATGTGGTCAATAAAGATTCCAACTAAAATCCATGTATTTTTATGGAAACTTTTGCTCGGCAGATTATCCACCAATAATTACTTGTGAAAGTTTGATGGTGAAATTAATCCAATATGTCCTCTATTGTACCTTTGTTTTGGAGGCAGAGGCTTGGGGTGCGAATGGCGAGCAGGAAAGGTTTTCAGAATGTTGTGCTTGAGTGAGACTCTATGAATCTTGTGAAGATACTAAACCGCAAAAATCAAGTCCCCTCGAGACTATGGAATGCTATTACATATGTTTTTATCTTGTTGAATCTTTTGATAGTTTTATATGTATGTGTTGCTTCCTTGAAGCAAATAGGGCAGCATACTTATTAGCCGACATGGGAAGAATGACCGCTACTAATATATTTTGGAAAGAAGACCCACCTTCGGATCTCTCAAATATTTTGTATTCGGACGCTTGCGACCTAGCCGATTTTAGATAATTCAGCACCCTTTCGTTTTAAGAAAAAAGAATATATAAAAAAATATATTATAATTAATATATATATATATATATATCTTAAAAAATAGATAAAAGTAAATTTCTATATTTTTAAAATATACTTAATTCAATTTTTTGAAATATATGCAGATTTTATGAATTTTAAAATAATTTTAAAATATCGAGATGTTGACTAAATTAATCTTACTTTAAGAGGTGTTTGATTAAATTTTAAGAATAACTCGACATTCTCTTCTTTGTTCTCAATTCAAATAATTTCAACGAAGTTGTTTGAGTTGAAAATAGAAAGAGAAATATTAAATTATTTTTAAAATTTTGTTAAACATCACTTAAAATATAATTAATTTGATCAACATCTCAATTTTATTACTAATTTCAAAATTCATGATATCACCATATATATTAAAAATTATTGGGTTAAGTGTATTTTTAAAAAGGTTTGAAACATAATTATAAGTAAATATTTTAAGTCTATTCTTTTAATTTTTGTTCTCATTTCAAATAGAGCCTAACATGATCATTTCAATCCTCATCTAGGAAGAATCTAAAGCCCCCAAGCAATATGCTAAAAGTTAGTTATTCGAGTGAAATGATAATGAACGTGCATACACAAATTATATATGCACCGTGCATGCACACACTATAGGCATTTGGATTAGTATCATTTTCAATCTGATAGTTCAAATCGTTGGATTAAAATGATACTGATCCAAATATTCAAAGCGTGTGTATGTATGGTGCATACGCAATTTTTATATGCACGCTAATATTTCTATATATATAAGTTAATATTTTCGTCGAATTCATTTAAAATCGTGTAAATAATTAGCAAAAAAGGGATGGTCTTCTAAGTGAACTAAAGATATTATAGAACGTATTAGAGCTAAGATGTAACAACCGAAGGCAAAAAAGATCAAACATTATTTTTTTAGATATATAAAATATGAAAATGATCACGATCTTAGAGGAATTATATACCGTTTAATATATTATATCAATAATTTAATTAGTTATACTTCATTTTTTATGGTAAAAAAAACACTGCTATTGAGTAAATAAATTATTAAGTGAAGTGAATTTTAGATAAGACATTTCTAAGTTTTTGTAGATGATTTAAAATATACAAATATTAATTTTGAAATTAATATAAAATACATTATTCGTGAGAGAAAATACTTTTTAACTTTGCAAAGGAAAATAATTAAGAAAAGAAGTTGATAAATATTTTTTTCTGGTTATCAAATTAATATATAATGAAATTTACTTTTCATCTTTTTGTTCTCATAACAATGGGAGACATAAATTTAAATTTAGGTGTGCGTACTTTATTGGATGTATGACCTCAACAAATTTGTGATTTGTAAAAATAATTTAGGTTAAAGAAAATTTTGCACCATCCGAATGCACAAAACTAAGAGTGTTCATTGGGTCGGATTAACTCGATGTACTCAATGATCCGGACTGATCCAATTTTAATTTGGTCGAATCAGATCGTTGGTCGGGTCGAACTCGAACCGACCCGATCATAACTCGATCACCAACAGATTCAGTATGGATTTCAATTTCTCGAACTCAGTCAATCCGACCCAATCTGATGATCCGAATTTTTATGTATTTTTCATTAACTTTAAACTAATTTATTCTTAATAAAAATTTTATATTACTTTAAAATTAAAATATATTATAAATTTATACCTTATATCCTTTAAATTATTATAAAATATTGGAAAAAATGTTTATTTATTTTTTAAAATATAATTGATATTAAGTATTATAAAAAATAATTAAAAATATATGAACAAATTTAATCAGATAAATTAATGATTCGACTCGATCCAATTCGACTTTAGGTTGAATAGAATTCGATAATTACTTTTTCATCAACTCAATCCAACTCAACTCGAACAAAATTAATCGAATTTGATCGAATTTGAGTTCCATTTGGATCAAACTCGACTCATGAACGCTCATACACGAAACTCGTTTAAGTGACCATGGTTGATTTTTCCACCCTTGCGGAGTTCTATGCATGCATGAATGCTACCAATATAATTAAAGAATACAAAGAAAAAAAAAGTTATATGTGAGATGTAGAGCAATTTAGGTTTCAAAATTATTAGATAACATTACATTTAATAGAGAACACTTATCACCAACTAATTATAGTGATCAAGTTTTTTTGGTTTTCGTACAAGCAACCTTATCATGTTTAATGATATGTACGTAGCTTGTCAAATCGGTGCGATCTTTGATAGATCTCGGACATGACAGATCCATTAATGAAACAACTCACATCCAGTGCCACCTGAACACTAAATTGTTAAACGGTCATTAAATGATAACTAATTTTACGTAATCGTCAATATATTGTTTTCGATTATAAAGAAAGACTCATGGCCTAGTACAAAGAAAATAATGACTAAAAATAAAGGAGTACATAAATTTCACTGATGTGATTCGAACCGAAAATTTTTTAATACTCAAGTCGAGAGATAAACCACTATGTCACGCCCTTGTTTGCGTGACCGTCAATATCTTACTTCTTTAGCTTGCCGGCAAATTGATTTTAGTGTCTCGCTTTCAACGTAACTTGTTCTTATTATTAAAAAGTTAGTATTGTTAGTATGAAGTGATAGAAAATCAACATATTTGTATTTATATAAACTTAAGGTAATAATAAAAGTAATATTTTTATATTTATATTTTTAATAATTTTTTATATCTACTGATAAAAGAAGAATAAAAGAGGAAAAGAGAAAGGAAATTAATTGATTAATCTTATTTGATTGTATTTTTTATCAAGAAAAATATCTTCTTTATTTATCTTTATTTCTTTTCAAATGTCTATTTTTTTTTCAATCCCAA